>CM031586.1:1770568-1812471 GCA_018467065.1 Ephestia elutella | reverse complement strand
TCAAATTTAGTCCCTTGCTCCTACACCATTCTAGGGTTACTTTTAATCCTCTATTCATAATATCTCTTATGACACTAAGAACTTTTCCCTGATACTAGAAGTGCACCGTCGTCTGAATATACTTGTGTGTATATGTGCAGTTTGTTTAGTTTTTGGATAAGTTCATCTATAAGCAGACACCACAGGAGGGGTGAAAGTACAACCACCTTGTGGGAAACCCCTCTTTGCTCTTATTGTATGTGTGGTGTTTGCTAGCTCCGCAGTGATTGATCTATGTTTCAGCATGTTTTTTATCCATCCTGAAATCTGTTTGTCTATACCCTCTCGTTCAAGAGCTTGTTCTATTGATTCCGGGGTTGCTTTATCGAATGCTCCTTCCACATCGAAGAAACACCCAAGGGCATATTCCGATTCGCTAATTGATCTCTGAATCCGTGTCACTATGCTATGGAGGGCAGTCTCTGTAGATTTGCCCTCCATATATGCATGTTGATTTCCATGTAGTGGATTTTGAGGTCTTTTCTATTTCAGTTCTTATTTGTTTGTCTAAAATTTTTCTCTATTGTCTTTAACATAAAGGAGGAAAGGCTTAAGCACCTGAAAGATTTCATTTCTTGGTACGAGCTTTTTCCCGGCTTTGGAATGAAGATCTGCTCTTACTCTCTCTCCAACATTTTGGTATGTAGTTGGTACCGATACTGCTTGAAAACAGTTTCAGTAGGTCTTCTATAATATACTTCAATGCTATTTGGAGCATTTTCGGGATAATCCCGTCCGGCCCAGGTGATTTGTAGGGTTGGAAGGACTCCACACTCCATTCTATCCATTCTTTTGTTATGACCGCTGTAGCACCTTATCCGCTAACTCCAGCCAATTTGTCCAAAGGCAATTCTAATTGGGAGGCCACTATAGCCTGGACCTGCTGAGGGAGGCGACGAGTCCATAGTTGCCGAATAATATTATCATCTGATAACACGGAACCAGCGAGGGACCTTAGGTGTCTGAGGAACTGTGACGGTCTTCTGTCACCTAATTCCTCATCACTAATGAGTTGACGTACTCGCTCCTCTTCGGACATCGACAACCTCCGTATGAGTTCGGACTTTAATTTATTATACCTCTCACCGAGGGGAGGAGGGTTAGTAATAATATCTTCAACCTCCTGGGCATATTTGTAATCCAAATGACCTATGAGATAACTATACTTTGTACCGTCCTTAGTAATACCTGCAATGTCAAACTGGGCCTCTACAGTGGCGAACCAAACCGCAGGTTTATTTGGCCAAAATGGTGGAATTTTAGCTGTAACCTTGCAAACATTTGCCTTTTCTCGGGTGTTTTTAAGTTCCTCATTTTCGAGCTTAAGCCTATCCAGCTCAGCCTGAACCTCATCAGGACTTGCCATGTTTCAATATTTCAAAATTAAATTTATGAAATAAGTTTAGAAAAATATATATAGTGGAAAGTCAAGTAAGATAAAATGCAAGCTGAGAAGTACTACTAATAGGTAAATAATTAAAATGATTAAAACAACCTTTAAAGATCTGAAAAAGAACCTGGAAGAATAATATTAAGAGTCCGAGTAGGATGGTGTGAATCTTTTCCCGCTTGACAAAAGTTGTTATAATACAGGCTTACACACTTACTCGAGTTAATTCTTGTTAATTTATAGTACATGCATACCACCATAATATCCAAATTAATTTGATATAAACTTACAGTACATACACACACTATAATACCCAAATGAAATTGTTACAAAGTTACAGACACAACACTAGGTATTTACCCAATGAAATTGTTATAATATTATTATTACCTATACAGTTATATTACTGTGCCCAAAAACATTAAATGTTAAAAGAATATATATATTTATTTTCAACAAATAAAATGTAATGTTAAATATTAAGTGCACACTAGAATTGCAGACTAAAAATGTAATTTATTAGTTTGAGTAGCAAATAGATAGGTAGTAGATAATATATTTCAGTTCAAAAGTTTAGGTAACATATGCCAGATGGACAACGGTTAATATGCCACACACAAAAGAGTTTACATGCAATAAAATATAACCAATATGACCAAACACATAGACAATATTACACACCAAATATAACCGAACACACAAATATAACCAAATGCACAAAATGCAAAAGCTATATAAAAAACACTTATAAATACCAGTCTTTTTAGTTTGTTGCTCACTTGTTGCACGAAGAGGGTCACCACTTTGGGGCCTTGGTGAAGGCGCCCACTTAGGTGCCTGGGCAGGGCACTGTATCTCACAGTGCTGATGCAGGGCACCTTTAGGTGCCGGGAGCCGGCACTGTATCTGTCAGTGCTGTCGCAGGGCACCGCTAATCTGGTACTAGGTGTTGGTGGTTGCCGTAGAGGCCAATCAAAGGCGGGGTACTTAGGTATTTGTTTAATGGGTTGGTTTTTCACATAAAACCCAATAGGTGGATATAACACCACCAGTACATAATATACAGAGGTACCACTTAACACTTGTGTGGGCCGGATTAAAGCGCACTGATTAGGACAGATCACAATCACGACCTGACGGCGATGCCGTTGTATCTCACTAGTGCACCACACACTTAGGTAACTATCTGGTTGAATTATAAAACAATTGGTAAAACCAAAAACCATCTGCCGTTTTGGTTACAAATCTCAAATCTTCTGTCAGAAATTTTCACTGTCATTTCCTCATCCGGTGGCGGTGTTGCCAGCCTGGTGGCAGTGTTGCCAGCCGGATGAGAAAATGTTGTGCGACAAAAGCGCCACAATAGTATGGGCGAGTGAGTATGGGCTAAGAACAGGATTCTTCGGTGTTTGTTCCTGTTCTTCTATCCCATTCGTTGAATTTATAAATATGTATTTATTTTAACGACTTCAGGAATTCCTTATCAAAGTCGGAAGCCCAGGAAACTATTAGGCATACGGTATGGATGTTGAGTAAACCGGCCGACCTCGCTTATTCGAGGTTTGTAATCGGCTAATTTAACAGATTAATGGATTGTTTTCGGTTATTTTGCATGGTTAAAATTAACTTAGTATTATTTTTTCTTGTAAAACACTCAATCACTTTTTACAAAAGACTTCGCTTGGCTTCGCTTTGCTGTACTCTTGGTTGGTAGGTATTAACTTCATAAAAATCTTGCGGAAACATCAAATTGTGAATTTAATACTTTATTGGGTATAAAGAGGAAAGAAAGAGAGTCAGAATTTTGTTTACGTAAGATGTCGTTAATGAAAAGAAGACTACAAAATTAAAATGGAAATGGGCGGGTCATATGCCGCTGAATGATAGATGCACAAAAACTGGCTACCTACCTACCTTGGAACTGGATTGGCAAAAGATCCCGAGGAAAATCGAGAATAAGATGATGGCAAGATCTGACGATTCATAGGCCATTCAAAATTTCGATTTTTACCTAGATCCAAAATGTAACTTCCTGGATCATTCAACTTGTTAATTTTAGAACTGATAACAGAAAACTACGACAATATTATTTAGATTTCTGTGATCACAATAGACATTTGAAAGGGCAAAACCATAAAGAAGTTATGATAAGCAGTTTTATAGTTATTTTTACGTCCCTTGCGACATAGCGTTTGTGCGTTTGATAAAACTATCTTCAAGATATATTCCAGCTTTTATAGCTCGTTTATAACAGAGAGCATTGAACCATAGAACTACAGGGAGGGCAAATATCTAATAGTTTGCTAAATAGTTCAACTCAGAGTTTGAACTATTATTTAGATATTTGCCCACAACACACAACAACCTCGAAGTAAGAGGGTTTGGTATACTTGGCATTGGCACCGACTTCTACTCAAGCAGTAGGTGGCGCCCCTATTGCTCTGGGTCCGGCGCCCCTATTGCCTTGGGTCCTGCACCCTATTGCCTTGGCGCCTGTGTCCACTTTGCACATAAGGCTAATTTAAAGTCTAGTAGTTAGGTACCTTACCTAATTTAAAGGGAAAAGAAGAGATCCGACCTATTAGAATTAAGGAACAACCCCAACTGACGAGCGTGTATAAAGAGTGATGAGTAGTAGAGGAAGGAAGATCTATTTGCAGCACCGCACCGTAGCAACAAAATTCAGTCTCTGCCTACCCCGTGGGAAACAGACGTGATATTATGTATGTTTGTACATAACTAACTAATTAACTTACCTACTTCTTCTTCATTCATTGTTTGTATAAAATACAAAATAGCATTGTGATGAGTCAACTTAGAACAAGTATAATTCAAACCGTTGTCTTCCTCCTTGTTTTTATAACTACCCGCTTAATTACCAGCCAGTCAACATGTTTACATAATCCTATAAAACGTTCCTTAAATAGCTAGATAAATGCATTTTTATGACGGAAATAATTAAGCATTTTGTCTCTGCCCATTTAACATAAGTTGCACGTATCTAATTATACGAATAATCACTTAGTTTACCCGCAAAAGTAAGTACGGTAGGGTAAGCAGGCACTGCATTACTTTCACTACTATTTAAATGAAACAATCATACGCCAACTATCTCTCCGCTTTTAAATATTATCGCTGCATAATTAATTTCGAAATGAAATCGATACAGCACCTGAATATCACATGAAGAAATTATTTCCGTCCCATATAAGCAGAAAGAGAAATCAAATGTCACTCGGTGTGAATGAAACTTGACATTTATTAATTTAATTTGTTGAGCTATTTATATGACATATTATAGTCGCACGTATTTCTTTCTATGGCGTTGAATCGTTGCGCTTATGGTAGGGCCCCACGGTTATGGACTACGCTACACGCACGAGGAATCGTGATTGCGAAAGTCCTGTTACATACAGGCGACTTGTAGACTCGGTCACCATTCCAAATTCAAAAACGATATTCAAAAAGAACTAACTCTTGCTCTATGGAAATAAAACTAAACAAATTCAAAAATAAAAAATACAAATGTTAAATACATACCTTTTAATAATCGCTCGTCAGCATAATCGGTATTACAAATCCAATATAACAATACACGGAACGAAAACAAAAAACCTCACTGGCGCACTTAGCGGACACAAAAATAATAAGAAACAAAACTTAGACCTTTTACGGCGTAAGGACAAACGGAAAGCGGTGCACACACATCCTTCACGGCATGTTTTTAGGGAAATAATAAAACTTGCACAATATTTGAACAGATGGGGTATTTATTTTTGTTCACGCGCGACGTAAAAACGTTTCGTTTACGAACGCGACGACCGTTCGTAGGGAGGGAATTACGGCACTGAATACGGAACCATTTCAACCATTTGTTTGGCGTTTGCCTTCCCTTTCTAACACGAGGCGTCGGAGCGGAACAGCACCATCTAGCGAAGGCCTGCAGAACTGTCTAATGAGGACTCGGGTCTCAGCTCGGGGACTAAATAAGTTGCTTGCTTAACTTTGCTTTCAACTTATAAATTACAGATACCGTTGTTCCGAATTCTGAACTTTACTTAATTCAAATCTTGAAACCTTTTTCAAGATGGTGAACGAGCGGTGCTCGTTATACCACGGGGGTCGCCAATAGAGCAAAGAATCCATGAATGTCTATTCTTAAGTTGTAATCGTGTCTCAATGGTTTTTCAATAGTGGTAACGGGGAGGAGGAACTAGGTAGGTACTATTGAAAAGTCATTGTGACACGAATACACGATCGACACTCTGATTAGTTGTTAGACGTAATATTCGAAACTTGCTTTTGCCCACGGCTTCGCCCGCGTGAATTTCCCACGGGAACAGTTCTTTTTCCCGGGATGAAAGGTATCCTGTCTTTCTCAGTACTTCTTCTATGTGTATGCGAAATTTCAGAAATATTGCTTCAGTAGATAAAGCGTGAAAAGGTAGCAAAAAAACAAAGAAACTCGCATTTATAATATCAGTTAGGATTTCCGCTCAATCTGAAACAGGACAGCCATGGGAAGTCAAAGGACATCGAACTCATACATTTTTGGTCTAAAAATGAAAGTGACAAAAAAAAATTCGCCATATTTTGTTCGAGCTTAAAGCTCGCTTTTCTGAGCATTTTTTACTATGGCACTAAGCCACTAGGATCATTGGCATTTCATTTCTGTAAATTAATAAAAAAAAAATGTCGTTTTCGACCTTTAATAAAACTTGAAAGAACTTAATTTTTTTAACACGCACTTTTACTGTTTGTACTAAAATGGAGTAATGGAATTCCTTTGTTAAATAAAAAGAATCATAAAACGTACAAGAAAATATCGAGACAATTTATTTAAAACTGTGATTTACTTAACTGTAAGTTCTGTATAACTAACCTATCTTAATTTTGCAGGACAATTCACTATCCGTCTGTTCGGCAACCACTTTAATCATATTACTATTATTTAACGAGGTTTTCACCTGGCATCCATTGCTAACCCAGGAATCTAACACTTCTGTACTGGGGAGCAGGGTTCTTAAAGTATTACGACAGTAAATATATGCCTGCGGAGAATATTTGTAAATACTTAAAGCAAAATTCTTAAAATCCTCAGTTTGCTTAACTGGCATCGCTAAAACTAAGCCATTCGTGTCCTCTTCGATCTTATCTTGTAAAGACAGCAATATCCTTGATTTCTTCTTCCGCTTCGCATTCAAAACATTTTTTTTCTTTTCAATCATATCCTCCATCCTTCTCAAAACTCTTTTCTGCTTATGATGTATTCTCATGCTATCTTTTAATTTAACCTTCAATCCTACGGCTTCCCGCTGCATTCTCTGGACTTCAGAGAATAGTTTCAGCAATTCTATATTTTTCTCGGGATCATCTTTAGTTATTACGTTGTCTATGGGTTTTTTTGCAGTCTCGGTGGCTGTGTGTGTGTTCTTCCCATCTTTCTTATTAGCATCTCCGTTCTCATTGGCTATGGGCTTGTGTTGTTCTTCTTCGTCTGTCTCCATTTCCTCATCTTCGTTGTCAAATGTGTCTTCATCTATGTACTCCACCTGTACATTGAATGGGCAAAAAAGTTCATGTTTATTAGTTTATATTTATTTACGTAAATAGCAATTGCCCAAAAATTTTGCTTATGCATGAGTTGCGCCCGAGGCTTCGCTTTCGTGGGAATTTCGAGATATTAAGTACCAGTAGTACTAAATTCCATCAAAATCCGTCTAAGAGATTTTGCGTGATTCAGTAACATCTCACAAACTCTAGGATGAGTGTATAAAAACGTTAAGAGGGATTGAAAAATAAAAAGTAAAAACTTTTTTTTTTTATTAAAAAATCTGAGTGCGTTTGACCTCTATCTTGCTTGATGGGAAGCAAAGATAACATCTAAGGTGGTACACGCAAAATCAAAATATGCCTATTCCTTGAAAACCCCTAAACTATATGTGACAGAAAACAGCGACGCTGGGAAATAAACGAAAATTTCATTCATTCGCTCTTCGATCAACTATATATCAGCTAGTAAAGATGGATGGATTCTGTGAATGTCAAATAAAAATGTCTAATATAAGACGGAATCCTATCGAGACTCATGATTGATACAGCCTCTTAGAACCTGAGATATTAACAATATGAAATTGCAGATGAAGTCACGAACTATAGCTTGTAATATATAAAAAGTCAAGAGATTAATGACAACAAACCTCTAAGACATGCCTCGGTAGTTTCAAAGACGGTACAGCATTATCAACCAACACCATTTGGTTGTCACTATCGCATGTGAAGCAGTCCACAGAGAAATGTTGAATACAGATGTAAGAGTAGTCGGTGGGAGTCCAGTTGTTCCGGCCCGTCAGGTCCGTCCATATCTGTCTTAGGTTCGAGTCTTCTGGAAACCTGCAGATTGATAACATGTTGTAGTATAGTTCTTAAATTATCAGACACTAGCGACCCGCCCGGCTTCGCACGGGATATAAACCTTCCTCTTGAATCACTCTATCTATTAAAAAAAACCGCATCAAAATCCGTTATGTAGTTTCAAAGATTTAAGCATACAAAGGGACATAGGGACAGAGAATGCGACTTTTGTTTTATACTATGTAGTGATATATGTTGTAAAATGACATCTTTGGAGAAAATGCAGCAGTGGAGTTTGTTGCGCCGCCTCTTCTACACTTATGCCACTGCTTTGGTGGTGTCAACTAACTTTTTAGTTTATTAAGTTTATATAATACTAGCTTTCGCCCGCGGCTTCGCCCGCGTGAATTTCCCATGGGAACAGTGCTTTTTCCCGGGATGAAAGGTATAGATAATAATTATGGTAATATGGTATTTATTTATTAATTATGGTAATTATGTATAGATAATAGCTGCAGGGCACAAATTATCTGCTAATATTATAAATTCATAACTATGTTTATGCTTTAAAGTCAAAGTCTTAAAAAGTAGGCTTAAATATTACTTTTAAATCGTCATTCTAATCCTAACTAATATTATAAATGCCAAAATGAGTTTGTTTGTTTGTTACCTCTTCACGCTTTATCTATTGAACCAATCATCCTGATATTTGCATACACAAAGAAGTACCAAGAAGGACATAGGGTACCTATCATCATAGGGAAAAGTACTGTTCCCATGGAAAACTCACGCGGGCGAAGCCGCGGGTAAAAGCTGTAAAGTGTTACTGTATAGCAAAATGAAATTAATAGACATTTGGGACTTGGTACCTAGAATAATTGATATTTTTTTTTTACCTGAAGAATGACTCATCCTCCATATTTTTGAAGTCTTCACATCCCAACACCGCACATGTTTTTGTTATCTCCATGTCTAATTCCGCTCTTGGTTTCACCTCTGGTGCAACCATTGCTGTAAAACAATAATTGAGAGATTGAAAAGTACAAAGAATACTATCATTGACAAAAGTTTTATAACACGACTGGGCCTCCCCCAATGCATGCCATTAACCTCTATCCTGGGAAATACACAGCCACTTTCACCCTTGTTATCAATCCATCTTGCTTTTGGATGGCCTATATGATAACTAAAGCCCCTTAAATTGATTGAAAAGGATAAACATAAAATGGGCACTTATCACAAGTAGAGATCTCTTCAACTAGCTAAAGATTGACAAGATATTTACTCAATAGAAGCAGAAACAGAAGGAACATTTCTTATTATACTTTCTGGTTATTGGGGTTCATCATAGTTTTTGAGAATAAAGTTTGAACCTTGCTCTACTTCCAGAAAAGATTTTAGTAGCCAAAACCCACACTAAACTGAGATAGGAAGACTACAAACAGTTGTATATTGTTTTTATTTTACTTCAGATGAGTGTTTGAATAGTTAAGCTGTATGTTAATTTGAATAATATAAACATAAAAAAAATTCAAATAATTAAACGGATATACCTACTCACCAATAGGCGTTGGTTTTGTTTTATTTTCAGTGTATTCGACATGCTCCTTATTCTTTGTAGCTTTGGTTATAACTCATGATTTGGTGATCTAGAAGAAAACGTATATGTTAACTCCAACTTAAAATATATCTTACCATCATCAACAGAACGTATCATTCACGCCACTAAAACTACTATTTCATGATTACTTACTTCAATAGACTGGTTACATGTATGGCTTCTAGGGAAATAACGCCAGCGGTAACCCCTTTTGTCATAGAACTTAAACAATAATTATGCAAGCAAGACTGAACTAATAAATTCACATCACAGGAATGTTTTTTGTATTGACTAACTTGTACAGCACGAAACCGTTGAAATTAATCACTAAATTAATTTATTAATTAACCTTCCAATGCATTAACTTGACATGACAGACTATAGTGTATGTATAGTACCAAATAGTACTGTTGCAGCAATAGTGTTGGCTATCGATAGTATTGTCAATTCAATAGTATTGTGATTAGAGATGGGCGCTTGGATAAATTTCGGGAAGGTAAAATGGGAAAGAATGGGTAGAATGGGTAAAAATTAATTTATACCCATTTATACCCGATATTTTTTATTTATGCCGGGTAGAAATAAAAATGAAAGGAAAATATCTTTATTTACTTTAATACTGTTAGAATAATAAATAAAGTATAAATATTAGGTATGTTTTGATTAAAAGGAAGACAAATAACTAGTTATTTTCGGTTCAAATATTAAGAAAACAAAAACAACCGATTTAAAATCGTATTCAAATAATATTTTGAAAATAATGATGCATATTTAGTATGTATATGGCTGTTTCAAGTAGAATTAACAAAAAAATCAAAACATCTTCAATTGTATTATAGATTAACTTTTGCCCGCGGCTTCGCCCGCGTGAATTTCCCACGGGCACAGTGCTTTTTCCTGGGATGAAAAGTATCCTATGTCCTTCTCAGTACTTCTAACTATGTGTATGTGAAACAGGAAGATTGGTTGAGTAGTAAAGCGAGAAGAGGTAACAAAAAAACTCACTTTCGCATTTATAATATTTGTTCACGACGGCACTTAGACGGCATACTGAACGGATTTGTTTTTGTATATCTTTGCTGATTTTCTACGGATCAATAAGTAAAATCTTTAAATGTAAATATAGCCGTTCAGTATATAGGATATTTTTATGTAATAAGTTGATTGAATGTAAATAAAGATACCCTTTTTCATCCTTAGACTAGCGAACTAGGCTAATATAGGTTAAATATGTACTAGTTGTTAAGTATTAAAGAGTATTTCCTTCTGTTGTTTTATTTTAGTTCATATATTTAGGCAAACTAATCATAGAAACACTAGAAACAGATAGGTAGAGACCTGAAAAGGTCTGTTTTCACTCATTGTAGACAGCAACTGCACACGATGTTAGCGTAGCGATGAACACGGGCGCTCTGACGCCGCGCCGAATGGCAGGCGTGGTTTTATTAAGAAGGGGTGGGGGAAAGTTCATATTTATAGTCATTTACTCCGCGCTCGCTTGGAGCCTCCCCTGAGCATCGCCGCGTGACACAACTAGTCCTAGAATGTAGCCTAGAGTAAAATACACTTTGGTTTAAGCTGCCACATGTACCTAGATCTAAGGGTTAAGAGAAAATAAATTTGAAAGCTAGAGGGGTAGGCAGGGACCGCTGGCCAGCTCATTAATTAAAAATGTATAAAAGAACGCGCGGTTTCATACACCGTACAGTTTCAATTCAGTGCTCTCCGGGATCCAGAAATAGTGAAAAGTACCTAGTGCCTGGCTAGTGACCCTGCCCTCACCCTGGGGTTTTCATAGTGAATTCAATAGTGCTTTTATTTCCACCCAGTGTTAGTTACCTACTGTAGTCCTAGTGCGACAGTATCTAGTCACACCGCACACCCAAAACGGGAGCGGTAATTAGGCCCTCCCGTACAAAGTGGTCCTATCGAAGCCGGATAAAAAAGTAGTGAATCAGTGTGAATAAATGGACAGTACAGTAGTGTTTTTTAATTTTAAAATAAATAACAGTGCATAACAGTGTCAGTATAGTATATAACAGTATTTTAAAGTGAGTTACAGTGTCAGCCAGATTGGCAAAAAGAAAGTAATCAGTACAGTGTCAGCCAGATCGGCATAAAGAAAGTAATCAGTCCAGTGTCAGCCAGATTGGCAAAAAGAAAGTAATCAGTCCAGTGTCAGCCAGATCGGCATAAAGAAAGTAATCAGTCCAGTGTCAGCCAGATTGGCATAAAGAAAGTAATCAGTCCAGTGTCAGCCAGATTGGCAAAAAGAAAGTAATCAGTCCAGTGTCAGCCAGATTGGCATAGAGAAAGTAACAGTCGTCTACACCTTACATTAAGGCTAACCAGTGCTAAAAGTAAATAGTAGTCCAGTTTATAGACCGATGCCTGTAAAGTAAATAAACACTACAGTCTGTGAGTTTCCCCAAGTGGCGCGATTCGAGAGTAAAGTAACGCGTTGATGTACAGTGGTCCGAAAGGTGGGGAAGTCTCGAGTTAAGACTGTATACTGTGCCCTGTGTTTTTGAATTACACGAATACGCATAGAGACATGATGTTTATTGACTTCAAGTATTAACAGTGAGTATATAATCCAGTGTATAAACAAATAAGTGTCAAAAGTAAATAAATGGACTGGCATATAGACTGTACGCGAATTTAAAGACTGATATTAGTAAACAGTGTTGAAAATAGTAAACAATAGTGACTCTATAGACTGATTGCTGCTTTAAGTGACTGTTAATAGTAACCAGTGATAAAAATAATAAAGAATAGTAACTGTTAGTGCTGTTATATACTGTGAGGGCAAAATGGTGGTCACTAGAAGCCAGAAGGGTGACGAATCAGGTTCTTCTAACCCGGCGGGACCCGGAGAGCACCGGACTCATCAAGAACCTGCCGAACAAGTATTAATAGACGTTCAAAGAATACAGGGGGTACAGAATGTGCCACGTCCGCCTGTATTGGAAGCTTTTTTGGCAGCATCGGGCAGCGGTATTACTGCTAACCCTACTCGCATGGAAATAGGCGAGTCAGAAGAAGAGGTCGTCTCGTCCAGGGCAACAGAATCGTCTCAGGCGTTGCTGGAAGGATCAAGGCGATCAAATACGCTGAGGCCTAACGACGTTCGGTCACGCCGATCGGCGGCCTCCCGCAAGAAGCTCCTCGCGGAGCTGGAGGCCAAAGAGAAGCTAGCCGAAAGCAGATTAAAGCAGGCCAAAGCTGAGGAGGAATTGCAAAGACTGAAGCTTCAAAAAATGAGGTTAGATGACACATCTGAGGAAGAAGAAGATGATGAACTCGAGTCAGTGAGAATTCAGAATTGGATTGAAAGGACGCCATTAAGGAGTCAAGATATTGCACCGCCAATGGAAGACAAGGTTAAGGAGGTAGAGGCAGCGCCGCAGCGACAAGATGAATATGTGCGGGAGATTGTTCGGGAACCAGTGATAGAGAAATGCACTGATGGGCCTACTCGTCAATCTCAAACTAATGTGGACGTCGCGACGCTCGCTACAGCTCTGGTTCAGGCAGCAAAAGGAAGCAGAGACCCTCCAAAGTATTTGCAAGAGTTACCATTCTTCAACGGCAATAGCAGCGAGTGGCTTGGGTTTAAGGCGGCCTATGAAGACTCACATAAGTTTTTCTCAGCGAGTGAAAACGTGTCAAGAATAAGAAGAAGTTTGAAAGGCACAGCTAAAGAAGCCGTCGGGTGCCTCTTATTCAGTCAATCTGACCCAAAGAAGATTATAGAAGCATTAGAAAGAAGATTCGGTCGACCGGAGTCACTCATACATGCGGAAATAGAGAAACTGAAGCATCTGCATAAGATAAGTGACAGTCCAAGAGAGTTGTGCGTCTTTGCAGGCGCAATAGATAACATAGTGGGAACAATAGAAGCCTTAAAGAAGTCTCACTATTTGTATAATCCAGAATTAGTCCGGATAGTGATTGAGAAACTAACGCCGATACTGAGAAACAAGTGGTATGATTATGTGGCGGTCAAGACAGAAGATATTCCAGATATAAAGAAGCTGTCTAACTTTCTCAATGAAGAAGCGGACAAGTGCGGAGCATACGCATTGCCTGAAATAGTGAAGGAAGATAGAAACTTTCAAGATAGGAGAAAGAGAAAAGAACAAGCCTTCACACTGAAGAAAGAAGTTTCAGAAAAGTGCCCCGCCTGTGAGAAACAACATTACCTAACAGATTGTGAGAAGTTCAAGCAAGCTACAACCGAAGAAAGGTGGTTGATATGTAAGAAGAATAACGTCTGTTTTCGGTGTATAAGAAGCAAACACAAGAGATTCGTCTGCAAAGCTCCAGTATGTGGACAAGATGGTTGTCAAATGAGGCATCACAAACTACTACACTATCAGAAGAAGGCAGCAACGCCAGAAGCTGTGACGTCAGCGAGGGAAGTCACCATGGCTACTGATCAACCGAGTTATCGACGGGCATATTTGAAGATTGTTCCCGTAGTATTGACTGGCCCACTCACAAGCGTCGAGACATTCGCCTTGCTGGACGAAGGAAGCACCGTCACACTGATAGATGCATCCATTGCTGAAGTCATAGGAGCAGATGGGCCAAAGAAGACAATGTGGTTGCAGGGAATAAGCACAGAAGTGAGACACGAAAACAGCAAGATGCTTAGCTTCAAGATCAAAGGGAAATATGTTAAAGAAGTACATGAAGTCGAAGCGGTTCGTACGGTGGATCGTCTGAATTTCGCGTCTGACACAATAAGAAGAGAAGACATTGAAGATTGCGCTCACCTCACAGACATAGCAGAAGAAATCGTGTATGAGAGAGCGACGCCAAAGATACTTATTGGTCAGGATAATTGGCACCTGATAGTGACAAGGGAGCTACGTGTAGGGAAGAAAAATCAACCTGTCGCGTCCTACACTCAATTAGGATGGGTACTGCATGGGTGTCAGAGCTCTACTACTGACACTATCGCCTTCTGTGGAAACCTGAAGCAGATGAAAAGGGATGAAGATATGGAAGAGCTTATCAAAGAACATTTCAAGCTGGAGTCACTTGGTATAGAAGCTAAGAAGCCAAGAGAAGATCCTGAGAGAAAAGCCCTCGACATTCTAGAAGAAAAGAGTCGTCGCCTACCCGAGGGGAGATATGAGACTGGCATGCTGTGGAAGGATAAAGATTTCGTTATTCCCAACAACTATCCACAGGCTGAGAAACGGCTTCATTTATTGGAGAAAAAGCTGGACCGTGATGAGGACCTCAAGGAGAAATACAAAGATCGTATGCAGAACCTACTCAAGTCGGGGTATGCTGAACCGGCACCCGCATCTCCAAAACAAGGTAGAACATGGTACCTTCCTCACTTTCCAGTGATCAATCCAGCCAAGCCTCACAAACCACCAAGATTGGTTCACGACGCAGCAGCCAAGTTCGCCGGGGTGAGCCTCAACGACATGCTTCTATCCGGGCCAGATCTACTCCAGTCCCTACCAGGGGTAATTATGAGGTTCCGTCAATATCCTTATGCAGTATCGGCGGACATCAAAGAAATGTTTATGCAGATAAAGATAAGAGAAGAAGATCGCGACACACTTCGGTTTCTATGGAGAGATGACCGGCGGGAGGGCGAACCAGATGAATTTCGCATGACATCGGTCATTTTCGGAGCAACATCGTCACCATGCACCGCTCTATATGTTAAAAACAGGAATGCAGAGGACTACCAGGAACAATACCCGCACGCAGCAGAGGCAATAAAGAAGAATCATTATATGGATGATTACTTACAAAGTTTTGTCACTATAGAAGAAGCCATAGAGACGACGAAAGCGGTTGACTATGTACATAAACAAGCAGGATTCGTGCTCAACGGTTGGACTTCGAACAAACAAGAGATACTAGTAGAAGTTGAGCCCGAGAAACACTCCAATTTCAACGTGATAATCGGAGGAAAAGAAACAGAGAAAGCTCTAGGGCTTCAGTGGAACGTCCAAGAAGATTGCTTCAGCTTCAAAATCAACAGGATGAAGACACCAGAAGAAGTCATCCAGAACGAGAGAAAACCGTCCAAAAGGGAAGCACTCAGCATCATCATGGCGCTCTTCGATCCCTTGGGTTATATATCTCCGATAACCATGCCAGCAAAGAGGATTTTCCAGGACACTTGGCGATATACCATCGGTTGGGACGAACCAATTCCAGAAGAACTCTGGCCGAGATGGCAGAAGTGGATGAGAAGTCTATTCAGCATAGAAAACCTGAGGATACCGCGGTGCTACGATTACAGAGCATCGACGCGCCGTCAACTACACACCTTTGTTGACGCAAGTGAGGAAGCTTATGCAGCCGCTGTATACTGGCGCTCCGAGAACAACGATGGCAGTATAACGGTAGCATTGGCAGCCGCGAAAAGCAAGGTGACACCGCTGAAACCTATCTCCATACCACGGCTGGAGCTACAGGCAGCACTTCTGGGGGCAAGATTGGCGCATACTGTCCTGGAGGAGCATGAGTTCGAAGTGGAGAAGAAAATATATTGGAGTGATTCACGCACGGCCTTAGCGTGGATACGATCGGAACCAAGAGCCTACAAAACGTTCGTCGCTCACAGATTGGCAGAGATTGAGGATACCACTAAGAAAAATGAATGGAGGTGGCTGCCGACGAAGGAAAACGTGGCTGATGATGCGACGAGGTCAACACCCAACGAGTTTGATCATAATCATCGATGGTTCAAGGGACCAGCGTTTCTCACGTTACCAGAAGACCAATGGCCAGTAGAAGTATCAAGTGAAGTTCCTGAAGACGACATAGAAAGGAAACCACTGAGATGTCACTTGGAGAGGGAACAACAATATCCCTATCTACCACAGATAGATAGATTTTCAAAGTGGACAAGACTGATAAGAGCAACAGCCTACGTCCTGCTATTCATCCAGAAGTTGTCAACGAAGAGGGCAATGGCAACAAGGAAAAGGACCAAGAAGACAGCAGAGAAGGATCCTACCTGGGCGAGAAACAAGAAGAAAGAAGTCTCCTTGCCTAGACCTAAAAGCAGCTCGACCCATCAAAGGAAATACGAAGAATTGTCGGCATATCTACTAATGAGAGCCGAAAAGATGTGGATAGAAGCCAGCCAAGAGGATTCCTTCCGTAAAGAAAAATCAGGGTGAGAAACGGTGAGAAACCTGCCGGAGAAGATAGATTAGCTAGTCTCAACACATATATCGACGAAGAAGGCATCTTGAGACTCCGAGGGAGAGTTGCTGCAGCGAGAAACATAAGTGAAGACCAAATCAACCCTCCAGTATTAGACGGGAAGCATCGCTACACCAAGTTATACGTTCAATATGTGCACGAGAAACTCCATCACGGCGGAGTTGAGCTGGTAGTGAACGAGCTACGGCAACGAGTCTGGATAATCCGAATCAGGCCAGAAGTTCGCAGTGTCATCAAATCTTGCATCTTCTGCAGGATAAGAAGAACGAAGCCATTACATCCAGTGACGGGAGATTTGCCACCTGCACGACTAGCTCATCACGCACGTCCGTTCACCTTTACTGGCCTGGACTATTTTGGGCCCATGGAAGTCACCGTTGGACGTCACAAAGAGAAGCGATATGGAGCGTTGTTCACCTGCATGACGTCGCGAGCCATTCATATCGAGATTGCTCACTCGCTCAGCACGGATTCTGCGATAGCGGCACTCCGGAGGTTCATAGCAAGAAGAGGATGTCCGAAAGAGATGTGGAGCGACAACGCCACATGCTTCAAAGGTGCAGAAAAGGAGTTAGCAGAAGCCGCCTTAGAAGGTCTACAGCATGAGGTCGTCACGCACCAGATACATTGGCGATACATTCCCCCTGCTTCTCCATTCATGGGGGGAGCGTGGGAAAGGATGGTGCGCGCGGTGAAAGAAGCTCTCAAGACTACGCTACACGAGAAGTACCCGTCAGATGAGACACTCGCCACTCTACTTGCAGAAGTAGAAAACACCGTGAATTCGAGACCCTTAACCCATGTCTCAGTCTCTCCTGATGAACCTGAAGCTCTTACTCCTAACCATATCCTTGTGGGTCCCAATAGTCATGTTCCTCCTCCGGGGTACTTTGGGGTGGAAGACGTCAACGCCAGACAACAATGGAGAAGAGCCCAAGCCCTAGCTGACATATTCTGGAGAAGATGGGTGCGCGAGTACCTACCCATACTGCAGCACCGGCGGGAGCCATTCAACCCGTCCAAACCACCTGAGGTCGGGGACTTCGTGGTCATCTGCGACGCCAACTTACCGAGAAACACATGGCCGAAGGGGAGGATCGTGCGAGTCTACCCAGGTGCCGACGGAGAAGTGCGAGTCGTCGACGTCCAGGTTGGAGGCGGCCGGGTGTTACAACGTCCAACCAAGAAGATCGTCGTGATCCCAGAGGTATCGCCGGGCGGCGACGGCGGGAGAAATGTTCACGACGGCACTTAGACGGCATACTGAACGGATTTGTTTTTGTATATCTTTGCTGATTTTCTACGGATCAATAAGTAAAATCTTTAAATGTAAATATAGCCGTTCAGTATATAGGATATTTTTATGTAATAAGTTGATTGAATGTAAATAAAGATACCCTTTTTCATCCTTAGACTAGCGAACTAGGCTAATATAGGTTAAATATGTACTAGTTGTTAAGTATTAAAGAGTATTTCCTTCTGTTGTTTTATTTTAGTTCATATATTTAGGCAAACTAATCATAGAAACACTAGAAACAGATAGGTAGAGACCTGAAAAGGTCTGTTTTCACTCATTGTAGACAGCAACTGCACACGATGTTAGCGTAGCGATGAACACGGGCGCTCTGACGCCGCGCCGAATGGCAGGCGTGGTTTTATTAAGAAGGGGTGGGGTGAAAGTTCATATTTATAGTCATTTACTCCGCGCTCGCTTGGAGCCTCCCCTGAGCATCGCCGCGTGACACAACTAGTCCTAGAATGTAGCCTAGAGTAAAATACACTTTGGTTTAAGCTGCCACATGTACCTAGATCTAAGGGTTAAGAGAAAATAAATTTGAAAGCTAGAGGGGTAGGCAGGGACCGCTGGCCAGCTCATTAATTAAAAATGTATAAAAGAACGCGCGGTTTCATACACCGTACAGTTTCAATTCAGTGCTCTCCGGGATCCAGAAATAGTGAAAAGTACCTAGTGCCTGGCTAGTGACCCTGCCCTCACCCTGGGGTTTTCATAGTGAATTCAATAGTGCTTTTATTTCCACCCAGTGTTAGTTACCTACTGTAGTCCTAGTGCGACAGTATCTAGTCACACCGCACACCCAAAACGGGAGCGGTAATTAGGCCCTCCCGTACAATATTAGTTAGGATTAGGATTTGGAGGTAACTTCGCAATATTTTTCTATCGAGAAAATTTTATGCACGCGTGTTTTTGAGAGAGTTAGTAACTAAGTCTGCTGCATTTTAATTTCAAATTAAGTTTTTCATTATTACTGATTCTAGCTGTTGCCCGCGGCTTCGCCCGCGTGAGTTTCCTTAGATGAAAAATCTTTTTGTGTTCCAAACTGTAGTAACCTAAACTCCAGTACTCAAAATTTCAGCCATTTGGTTATCCCGTGTCCCGCGGGAATATATTAGGTACTCGTATTACAGTCGCGGTGTTAAAATTAATCAAAAGTGATACTTCATTCAATAAACAATCTTCGTCTGCTCGTTATCTACAATTTTCCGTGTACCACAACTCCCACCCCGAGTCCCTCTTTGTCCTATCCTGTTTCCTGTCTATTTATACGTCAGCGGAAAATGCTCATCAGGTTGAACGACTTTTGCTAAGGCGCCATTTCAATATATGTAATAGTGTAGCTGGTCTCTTGGAATTCTTCATCAGATGATCCTGATCTTCGATTTCTATACGTCAACAGAAAATGCTCGTCAGATTGATAAACTTTTGCTGTTCTGTTAAGGTTCTTCATCAGGTGTTCCTGTTTTCAAAATCAATTATAGCCTATATGTTGCCCTGGCTTAATAACTATACAACAAAAAAAGTTTCATTCAAATCCGTCCAGTAGTTTTTGCGTGAAACTTTACACAGTACTTATTTTTTTTTAACACAGTACATAATTTTAAAACTGAATATGTGCTTAAACACTTTATTTTATAATAAATCTTAACGATATATTATAAAATATCGTAATTACAAACATTTTAATTGATTTTAATTTTTACCCGGTATAAATTAAAAATTCCTGCGAAAAATGGGTATAAATGGATAAATTTCCGAGTCTCGGAAATTTATCGGGTAAATGCCCATCTCTAATTGTGATTGTGACTTTGAAAAATAGTCAAACAAACTATAGGCCAATCGATAGTATCGATAGCCAATAGTTTGCAAGGGTGCCCTTTGTTTCGCTTAAAATTTTTGTCTCTAATTTCACTTCGCCGAACCTTATTGGCCTAAACTTGTTATGCACAATTATTGTCTCGCCTAATTGATGTTTTTGCACAATAATAATTTAGCCTAATAATTATTAGATGCAATTTTTGAGTCTCTATTATTAGATGTTCTAAAATCGTTTGGCTTTTAAATTTTTACACGTAACGATATCCTCGTATAAATTTGTTTGAGACAATTATTACTTACTATTATAATCACTTCTTATAATTATAACTAATTGAATCATTATATTAGTAAATTTAATTATTACTATTAGTACCTTCTCACCGGCATGGGTACTGTGACATGTCTATCACAGCAGTGCCGGAGATAAGGACAGTCCAGTCTGTCGTCAATTATTTTCAGAATGATGTTAGTATTGCACTACTAATAATAATTCCAAAAATTCTTCATAAGTGACAGATCCGACTAAGAGCACCCCGACTCCACGTGGCTCAAGTTTGCCCTATACTAGAGTGTTATTCCTTCGCGCGGAACCAGAAGCTCGCGAAGGAGGTCCTGAGAAAATGAGGGCACGAGGCCGAAGCGCAGCGAGGGGGGGAGGTGGCGAGCGAAGCGAGCCGGCGACCTCTCGAGCGTAGCGAGGTCGAATGCACGAAAGAATCGAAGGGCCGACGGAGCGAGTCTTCTGGTGGAGCCACCCAGAAATACTTGCATGCTGCATGCTTGCTTGCTTGCTGCATGCCTGCTGCATGCTTGCTTGCATGCTGCATGCTTGCTTGCATGCTGCATGCTTGCTTGCATGCTGCATGCTTGCTTGCATGCTGCATGCTTGCTTGCGTGCTGCTTGCTTGCTTACATGCTGCTTGCTTGCTTGCATGCTGCTTGCTTGCTTGCATGCTGCACGTTTTAGTTCACATGCCTAATATAACTTTCTTTTACTTCTCGACATTTTTCAAACACAAATCCATCAATGTTTAATTTAAGTCCCCCCTATTAGATTTAAATACTTTGTAATAATTATCAGAAATTATTATAACAGAAATAATTAGGTGTTACACTTTTGTGCTTAATTACTTTGTACGAAATATTAATTAGTATTTGTGAATATTAGAAATAATCAATTATTAGGCCTAATGACTTATTTGGGAAGTAAACATACGGCGACAAAAACTTAGGGCAATCAAAAATAGGCTAAACTAAATTAGAATTCATAAAAATGTACGAAAAAATGTTGTACTAAAAGTTTGTGCACCAAACTACATTAGGAGTACAAAAAATTAGGGGAAACAATAGAGACCCAGTTTGCAATACTATTGATGTTAAACTACGTGATAGTTTTGGTATTCGATACTATTGATACTTATTAGTGATGTGCCACGTGTGTGTGTGAACGGTCAGGAAACGTTCTCGGAAATATTCCCTAAAACGGAAATTGTTGGAAAAGTACCTGAAATATTTAAAAAAATGGAATTTTCTTTTAGCAGCTGTCTTTAAAATAAGAAGATTGACAATCACTAAAATTTTCAAGAAAATCGGATGAAGGGAAATGCATATTTTCCATATTCCTGGGAAATTTTCCCAAGAAATTTCTTGAGAATTTCATTCCCAGGAAATTTTCCAAGAAATTTCGGAGAAATTTCCAAGAAATTTCTTGAGAATTTCATTCCCAGGAAATTTTCCAAGAAATTTCTGAGAAATTTTTGAGAATTTCATTCCTGAGAATTTTTCGGAGAAAAATATTTTAGTACTAGCGGTTCCATTCGCGGCAAAAAGTCTTATGTTTTTCATCAAAACATTGAAACACCGTGAAATAGTGACAGACAGACTTTCGCAAAAAATTGGGAGAAAACGTTCCCGAAAATTTCTGGAAAGTTTCGGAAATTTTCCGTGAAAGAAATTTTCGGAAACCGAGAAATTCTCGGCGACACATCGCTAATACTTATATTTCAACAAACAATCGATTCTATCACACTATCGATAGCTTGTAAAAATTCAATAGCATTGAAATTCAATAATATCGATACTACCGATAGTATTGACACAGAATTAATATAAGTACTACGTATTGATTAGAAAACATCAATAGTCTCGAAAAGCAATACTATTGATTGTATCGATAGTTTTGGTTATCATATTGCAAACTATTGGCTATCGATACTATCGATAAGCCTATAGATAGTATGACTATTTTTCAAGGTCAACTATCGATAGTCCTGCAACGCTATGACAGACTGAATTAATGGATTGGATTATTGGTCAGTTGGTCTGTCATATATCATTCATTTCTTATTTCTAAATGAATGAAAGATTTTTTTATTTTTTTTGTTTGTTTGTAGTATCTTTATTGTAGGATACATAATTGATAGTAACATAAATGGCGGACTTATCCCATGAGGGGATATTTTCAACGTTATCGATATATATTTATTTTATTTCACACATTTTTCGATTTTTACCGATTAGGACAACCCTGGTTATCAGACGGATAACGGAAGTTCATGTGATTGGTCTAAATTGTCTGTGGTAATCATTCATTCCTTCATTCGGAACATGTCATTTCAATTGTCATTGTCATAAATAATACGTAATTTTGAGCAAACCTTTGTTGTGAATAATTTTATGTTACTGAAAGTGAAATTAGAAAAATGGTTGATCCAATATTTGATTACCAATTCAGGCTAATCCTTATTGGTGATAGTACAGTGGGAAAGAGTTCATTACTAAAGTATTTTACAGATGGGAAATTCGCTGAGGTACCTATCTTTTGTTTTAGACCAGTGTTTTCGTATCATTGAACAGCCTTTGATAAATAAATGGAATTTAAATTGCGTGTTATTTTGTAGTTATCGGACCCTACAGTTGGAGTGGACTTCTTTGCGAGGATTATAGAAGTACAAGATGGGACGAGAATCAAATTACAGTTATGGGACACTGCAGGACAAGAGAGATTCAGATCTATCACAAAATCTTATTATAGAAATTCTGTTGGTGCTTTGCTAGTGTACGACGTGTGTAATAGATCGAGTTTCGAGCACATACCTCTTTGGATGATGGAGGCAAAGCGACACATTGAACCTCACAGACCTGTGTTTGCTCTAGTTGGATGCAAAATTGACTTGGTTGGTGACAACAAAAACACTAGGAGAGAAGTGACTTGTGAAGAGGCAAGGATGTTTGCTGAAGAAAATGGTATTTATTTTATTTATATACACATCTGGAAGGGTGGGAAGACCTTATTTTCCTGTTTTGTCTTTTTTGTTTGCATTATAAAATTATGGTGCAATATAATATGAAAATTTATTTTTGTGACCACATTTTCTGGCACAAAAATAAAATAATGGCAATATAAGAAGTCATAATAGACTATCATAGAAGATTTACACTAGATATGAACCCCTTAGTTTGATTTCCATGTTGCCAAATCTTGCTCCAGTAAAAAGAACTTATTTGTTAATGCCTCAAAGGCTCAAACCACACAATAGTATGTATGTTATAATTTATGTAAATAAAATCTCAATTTAAAGACTCAAGGTTCTTTGAACCAAATGGTGACATTGATTCAAACGCTTTGAATCTATAATCTTCTTGTAAGGATATTTAGTATGTTATCACTAAATTGACCTGTAGTTATAACAACTACAGGTTAATAACAAATACAGGCTTAAATTTTGTTTATAAACTGTATGCCTTTGGGCAAATGACTATCTGTCTGTTTGTTTGTTATTTTCATAGATGCCTTATTCTCTATTCCACAACATCCATAAAACTCGTATTTCTATATGTGATGGCATTGAGTGTAATGTAAAATATCAGTTCATCAATTCTTCTTCTTGGTGTGTTGATGCCATTCCAACGATCATATTGTACCCGAAAAGTGAGGCCACTTTTACGGCTCTTATCGGTGGCGGCCATCAGGTCCTCCCGGGTGCAGGTGTTAGGGTGTTATTAATATCCTGTTTGGAATTGTATAGACATATTTCAAAACGTAATAAACCAATTGCTATCAATTGGGGCTTAGGATGTCCTAACAATTTGAAAATTTACATCATAAATTAATTTCAGGCCTTCATCACATAGAAACATCAGCGAAAAATGGGAAGAATGTAGAAGAAGCATTCGTGCTGGTAGCCCAAGAAGTCTACAACCGCATTCAAACAGGCGAATACAAAGTCGAGGACGGTTGGGATGGTATCAAAACCGGTTTCAACCGACCCAACGGTATGGATTTTAATTTACTTGAGGCCGAAACTGTCCAGTCCACATGCTGTTAGAGATAAAAGTAACTCCGCGCAAAGAGTAGCAGATGAAAGGGCTGCCAAATACAGTTAAATGTTTCTTGCATTTTTCGTAATTACCCGCAGTACGTGTTTTTTAGACTATCTTTGCCATTACTTTAACAGTACAGGATAATTCAATTAAAATGTACAGAATTTTTTTTCTCTCATGAACAATTGACCATAGTACTATTGTCTGTAAGCAGTGTTGACCCTGCTAAAGATAAGTAATAATTGTGTCTAACAGTGCTCTTTTACACTACACTCAAAAAAACTGAATAAAGCACTACTATTGAAACATCTTTGAGACATTTTGACTTCACATAAGTGGAATTATTGTTTGTTGATATTAAGTTATCAACAAAAAACTTTTGGTATTACCTTATCTTTGAACATTATAACCCAGAATAGTTGATTTAAAATGTAGAATATATGAATGCTTTCAAAAGGAAATATTACATACATTCTATGGAACAAATTAGATAAAATCTCCAAACTTTATGGTACACACGCATCAGTTTATTAAGCTGCTAGTGTGTTCAAAGTAAATAAAATAATTTATATTCTATACAATTACATCAGCTTGGTAGATTTTATTAAAACAGAATATTTTGTCTGCTACTTCTTGCATGTCTATAATGTCTATGATTAACTTCACTGTACATAATTGACTCCACATCTAGAATAGTTTACCAATGTATGTAAACTATTCTAGATGTGGAGTCTATTAAATTAAGAATAATTTTATAATATATAACATAATAAATAGGTAAGGTGTGGATACACACATTGAAATAGATGTGTGTTATTTGTCAAGGGTTAGTTACTCAGCCAGTTTGTTTTATTTTTGTTGAGTCCTTTGAAACACCTATTCACTTTTATGTATTTTCATTTTATTTCTTTGGTTCTTTACAAGACAAACTTCATGTTATCTGCATATACATATATTTAAAAAAAATTCTGATATAGTTATTAAATAATATTTAAAATTCTTTCAAAACGTACTAGAGTACCAGCCCTTGACTTGCAAATAGGATTACGCAAAAAAAAAATAGTTTATAATGATATGTATAATCAGGCCATACATAAAAATTTTGTATACTTCATTAGTCTTAATTTATTTATTCTAATTCCAAGGCGGGAATATTTTTTGGATGGAAAAATTGTTTTATTTCTTTTATTACATATGTACACAATGCTATTGCATGAATTGCAACTATTTTAATTAAAAATTAGGTAGTTACCTACCTACATTGTTTTTGTCAAAAGAATTTAAATAAGTAAAAACGAGAATGAATTATGTATATAATCATTAAAAACAAAAAAAACTTTCAAAACAGCCAAAGATTTGTGAAACCAATTCACCTTTTGATTTGTGATTAGTGATGCTAAATTACTAAAAATACTAACGTAATATTAAGTCAAATATAGTACCTGTGACACTGTGCATAATATAATGCGTAGTAAATTAAATTATATGACTATTTTGTTTAGATTAACATAAAGAATTATGTATTCCAATTAGTCTTTGCTCAAATATAGGGATGTTTCCTTACACAGTTTGTTATCTTAGGCACTCGCTCAAAGTCACGAGACTTCAGCCGCTGAGTATACCTTCGGACGTAAAATATAGGAATGAAAGAGACGAACGCGCTAGAGCGAGATGACACACTCAGGCAATTTTCGTAACAATTTCGACTCTGACGCGTTGCATATAAGATACATTTCTCCTCGTATTTGAATTTCATAAGGCAATTATAATTGAACTGCAGAATCTATTATGTTATTATTATTTACTATACGGGGACGCCAGCGCGAGCACCAGACATGATCAGTCCACTTATGCTGGGACCATTTCACCCAATTCCCTGAGACCCGTATAGGGTTTTGAGTTACCCGGTAAATCACGTTGGTCTCACCCACTGAATCTATCTGTTACTTTGCAGAATTTTAACAACTGCCCTATTGTAATGTCGCTCAGATCATCCTCAGATAGGGCGTCTTTCCTATCTATTATGTTAGTAGGTAAATTATCTGTGGCATTATGTTTGATACATATTGATTTATATATTTTACTGTACCTAGAGCCTTATTCTGTTGCGTATAAAATTCGAGATGTATGCCTGGGGCAGCTTATTCATATTTGTTCTATTTGAGAAATATGTGGTAAAGGAAACATTTCTATTACTTAGAGACAACATTAATTCTCGCACAACAATCAAGGCACTTTAAGTAAAAAAAATTCAGTAAACTTACTATTGTGCCTTCAAAAGTGAAGAAATATCATAAGGTCAAAGTCACGCATAAAACTACTGTTTTTTTTTCCGAATAAATTATTATTTACTTTGCACTTCGGTTTTTGCATTTTCCGCTATCTACTACCACTACTGTTCTAGTGAGCGTCACAGCGACAGATATTTTCATATTTTTAAAACAGCAGTTAGTTATACAGGGTGTTTTTTAAATCATTGGCATCCTTTCTACTGGTGAAAGTACTCATGAACATGAGCAACTTTTTGTATGGGACCGACTCAATCCGATGGAAAATAATCAGCTGTTCCATACATTTCGGGTGAGTAGGTATTGGAAAATAGTATGGAACAGCAGATTTTTTTTTCCATCGGATTGAGTCGGTCCCATACAAAAAGTTGCTCATGTTTATGAGTACTTTCACCAGTAGAAAGGATGCCAATGATTTAAAAAACACCCTGTATTTTATTGAAAACTAGCCTATGCCCGCGACTTCGTCCGCGCATATCAGATTCTAAGCGGCGTATCAAGATAAAACTTACGCTAGATTTTAAGTTAGACCCTCTATAATACAACAGTGAAAACCGAATCAAATTTGGTTCAGTAGTTTTTGCGTGTTGCACGTACAAACATACAGACGGAAAGACAGACCAAAATTCTAAAAAAAATAGTTTTGGCTTCTATTGGCCCTAAAAATACCTGTTGTGTGTGTGTTTGTTTTCATAAATATCTCCTAAGTATGTATATGCAAATAAATGATTATGATTATGATGATGATTACAGACACAGCAGATCAGTTACAGTTATATTATATGTATTGATTTATTCTGTCATCAAACTTTCATCTAATGTTATTTTTCGAAAGAATATTACGCGACTACATTTTTGTTAAGTGTTACAATTACAAAATAACCTTACATAATACCACACTCTTAACAATAGACAATTACGTATAAAACTATTTCCGCAATCTAGCGCTTCTTATTTAGCGCGTGAAGATTGAATTAATGTATTAAAATTCTGTATCACATTTTAGTTTTGCCTACCTAAAGCTAGACCCCAGCCAAGTCTCCTGTGTCACTTTTGGAACCACATGGGGGTCTGAAACGGCCACTGACAAATCAAAATATGATCCATTTCCTAAATATTTAAAAATGAACTTTTATTACGACCTCTAATAAGGTTTATCAATCAATATCAATACAACTGTAACTGGAAATATGAAATACTAGCTGTTACCCGCGGCAAAAAAACTGGTCTGTTTCTGTACTTGAGATATTTAAGAAGAAAAATATGGTGGACTTTCTAGGGCCAATAGAAGCCAAAACGATTTTTTTAGAATTATTGTCTGTTTGTATGTTCGTACGCGCATCACAAATAACCTACTGGACGAAATTTGATGCGATTTTCACTGTTGTATTGTTGAAGGTCAACTTAAAATCTGGCGAAGGTTTTATCTTGATACACCGCTTAGAACCTGAGATATTACAAAAATTAAGCGCGGACGAAGTCGCGGGCACAGGCTAGTTTTTAAATATTTAGGAAATGGACGATATATTTTTTTTCGATTAAAATTATAAATTATACTTCAATATTATCCTAATATACAAGTTAATTTAAAATACTAAAATTAAATACTAGAAATAATTACAATTGTAAAGCCAAGAGCGTAGCCCCGCGGCAACGTGCCCAAAAAGCTGGCTGCATTGCCAAGTTGTATGGCATATTGTTTTTGACCATATTATAATTCGTTAAAGAAGCCGTTTTCGTAGTTTAAAATTACTTTTGTGTACTTCGGCGTTGATTATAAAAAAATTGGCGTTTGCAGCTCACTCCAGTAGTGGTGGTTTGGATTGGAATACATCATTCACATACACATATTTCATGTAGATATTGTTATCTAACTAGGATTAATTTAACTACGTACCCTATAACGGCGCTGTTATTATGCTTTATATAAAGTTTTTGTTAATTAAATTTGGTTTTATTTCATTCATTAGTCAATACCCATTCAAAAAGGCTTGTGCAATCTAAAATAACATAATTCTTCCAAATAACAATGAAATCTTATATCACACTAACATTTTGGTAAGGGGACATTTTGGGAAAGGGACATTTTGAAACCAAAACAAAATGTCCACTATTTTGAGAAAGGGACATTATGGACCAACGTATATTATAAAGAAGTGTTTGTTAGTTTGTTTGTAGAGAGAAATCTTCGGAACTACTGAACTGATTTCCAAAATTCCTTCACTAATAGAAAGCTACATTATACCTGAGTGAGGCTACAATTTACGTATCCCGAGCGAAGCCGGGGCGCTAGTCTTATCTGTATATTTTAAAAAAATACAAAACCCTCATCACATCACATCAAAAACATCGTCTAGTAAAAACTGTTTGCTCCCAAAAGGCTGAACCGAATTTCATGAAATATAGCTAGGTATGAATCATCTCGACAGACGGCTTGACTGCGATGAGGTTTTATCCGTGGTAGGAACCGCAGTCAAATCGTTTCTTCCTTTCTTCTATAATTTCCTTGTTCATTATCATCACATATTTATGAACTAGTTCTTGTCGGTGGAGGATCCTCCATTTGCAACTATCTTCTGCCATGGATTTAACCTCCCTATACGACACAACCCTTGCCTTCTCTTTTATTTGGTCTAGAAATGCCCTTCTTGGCTTTTCTTTTGATCAAAGTTGTGTCGTGTAAGGTGGCCGAACATTTTTCTCACCTTCCTTGTTAAGGCATAATAAAAAAGATGTACCTAGCTAAACCTACAATTTTTAATAGAATAGTACCTATACGTTGCCGCCCGACATAAGCCGCACAGGACTCCGAAGCTCCTCACGCATATATACCTACTTTGAATCGCAAGTATAAAAATAAAGACAGGGTAAAAAGGATCTCTAGACCGTTAGTTTGGGTCAAAGTGTGACCTAAACTTAGTGACCTAATTTCTACTGTGATAGTGTTTAGCTGGCATGAAATGCTAACGTTGACTATGTTGTTAAACGGTTTTATTTAGCTTACCCCGTTTATTTTATATATATTGTTATAAATAGTTTGCAAATTTTGTAATTTGTAAACTATTTATATTTGCACATACACTTAAGAAAAATACAGTGAAACAAAAATAGAGGCATATAATGGCGGACTTATCCCAGAAAGGGATTTCTTCCAGGTCTACAAGGGCTACATCACAGATTTTTTTTTTAATGTAAGGTATTATATATATAATACCTTACTATTATTATATGTCTGTGGGCTACATAACAAATCGGCAAAAATCGTGGTGTGGCGAACCGCGAGATTGGCAGCTTTCGGCCCACCATGAAAAAAGAATTGTGAAATTGACACAAGTCAATGTCAAGGACTTCATAATGGAGTGTCAATGTCAAAATATGTTTTGATTTGAATTGAATTTTGATTCTAATTTCTTCGTGAAATATTGGTCAAAAAAAGAATATTTTTATTGTGAATAAATCTATTTTATTATATTGATAAATTGAAGTTCTAATTTATTATATAATATGTCGTCAAATCGTTCGAAATCATCAATACTTGACAAACCGCTGAGCAAGGGAAAAGGAGAGATTTCACTTTCTGTTTACGCCCTTTTATTCTCCGAAATTGTCCAATATTGTCAAAATCGGTCACATTCTATCCATGAGCTACAAAATAAGTAAGTTGGAAGAATTATGTATACAAATAATGTTCCTACTCCTACCATATGTTTCAGCATATAAATTATTTTGCAACTTCATTTTAATTTTTAATTCTTACATTCCGTTTGTGTGGTCTATGAGGAACTATGACGAAGAACGTAGTGCCTATTTGTATAAAGTCACCCAGCCCGGCTCAAGATACTTACCTACCTATTTATCTTTCTGTTTAGTACTCTTCAATTACATAGTAACATCTAATATTGTTTTAGGCTATCCGATATTGGCCAAGATGTGGGAACCAGACTGTTGGATCTTTATTTTGTCAGAGAACGGAACAGTAAGAGGGAAATCAAGCTTTTGAATATGCTGCTTTTTGTTAAGTCCACTCTGTGGAAGGTGAGTGATTTTTCTTTCTTTTTTTGTACGTTTTATATACCCACTAGTGGTTCGCCGCGAACTTAGACCTCGGGATTATTTTAAAAATATGCATATATCTCAAAAACGGCTGAACCGATTTTGTTGCTCACCAAACTTAAAAATTATATGGATAGTTGCTTCACATATTCTATGCAGTATATCTATGCAGTGGAGTTTGTTTCGCCGCCTCTTCTCCACTTGCGCTTTGGAGGTGGTGGTAACCTTAGCTTTAAGTAATTTTATGACGTCAACTAACTAAAAAACAAGAATGTGACGATTAATAAGTGCTATTTTTAAGCCTATATAAATATAAATAATTGACTGACTCTAAATACCTTCGAAATTAATTCAACCGTACAGAGTTATCGCGGAACAAACATACATACATACAATGTGTTTTCACCCCAACTTGAATTATAGCCATGCTCAATAAATCAGTCAGCGACCTAACTCAGCATCCAATTTTATATGTACAGTCACAAGCATTGATATATATCCAATTTTAGACCTTATCACATTGTATTAAGGACTGATGCCTTGCTTAATATCAGTTTCTGAAAATATTAGTATATCAAAAAAGAAGATTCTCATTACAATCAAGAGAAAAAATACATCAAATTTATTTTTTAAATCAAATTCAGAGCAGAATTAACTAAAAATTACCCTGGAAATACCCTAACCATGTACACATCTCATTTGCTAGCTTGTTCATCCAGTCCCACTGTACCACCGGTGGTTTGGCCAGTGGTACAGTGATATGACTCGATTCGTCCACATACAGTCATTTAATTGTAAGACATATGTTGTAAAGTGACGTCTTTGGAGAAAATGCAGCAATGGAGTTTGTTGCGCCGCCTCTTCTCCACTTGCGCTTTGGTTGGAGGCAGTGGTAACGTTAGCTTTAAGTAATTTTATGACGTCAACTAAAAAACAAGAATTTGACAATTTTAAAAGTGCTATTTTTAAGCCTATTTAATTAAACAATTAACTGGCAAATATCAATGTTTGCAGGTGTTATTTGGCAAGGAAGCTGACAAGTTAGAACATGCTAATGATGATGAGAGGACATACTATATCATTGAGAAAGATGCCTTGGTGAGTACCTATTAATTGCTATCAGTTCGCTGAAAAACCTTTATTATATGACACCACAGATAATGCCGTATCAGTGGCATTGTATTGGTCCTCAACTCCTCACTTTGATTCTCCAAACTGATATGTTAAGAACAAATAGTTATAATATTGAATCTTCTGTAAATTAATACATTTTATTCAGAAAAAGTTCCTGTGAGGCTTAATTTTTGAAGGAACCTTTTTCATTAAAATTGAAGTCAATTATTATGTAAGTAGGAACTAATGTTGATTGCATATTGTAAGTCCTTACAGATCACTAGAATATCTTGTATTCAATCTATGAACAGTGTTGTAGATGTACAATTAAAAAACCGGCCATGTGCGTGTCGGACCACGCATAAAGTAGGGTTCCGTAGTCATTTTTGGCACCGCGCTGTTTTGCATTTCTTGCGTTCTTATTTATTTTATTTATTAACTAGCTGTTGCCTCGCGGCTTCGCCCGCGTGAGTTTCGCTTAGATGAAGTCTTTTTGTGTTGCATACTGTTTTAGATGTTTCGGATCTTCGATTTTTATACGTCAGCAGAAAATGCTCATCAGGTTGAACGATTTTTGCTAAGGCGCCATTTCCATATATGTTATAGTGTAGCTAGTCTCTTGGAGTTATTCATCAGATGTTCCAGATCTTTAATTTTTATACGTCAGCAGAAAATGCTCATTAGGTCGAACAACTTTTCCTAAGGCGCCATTTCCATATATCTTTTAGTGTAGCTAGTCTCTTGCAGTTCTTCATCAGATGTTCCAGATCTTCAATTTTTATACGTCAGCAGAAAATGCTCATCAGGTTGAACGACTTTTGTTAAGGCACTATTTCCATATTTCTTATAGTTTAGCTGTTCTGTTATGGTTCTTCATCAGGTGTTCCAGTTTTCAAAATCAATTATAGCCTATATGTTGCCCAAAAAAAGTTTCATTCAAATCCGTTCAGTAGTTTTTGCGTGAAACGCGTACATACATACAGACAGACAGACAGACAGACAAGAAATTCCAAAAAATTTTTTTTGCTTTCTATTGTTCTTTTTAGGTCTCCCTCTATCCATTTCAGTCAAAAATATTAAATGTACAGACAAAATATTTTTACTGTTTTATTATAATATAATATACTAGCGGCCCGCCCCGGCTTCGCTCGGGTGGACAATATTTGTTTTTTAGGGTTCTGTACCTCAAAAGGCAAAAACGTAACCCTTTTAAGATCACTTTGTTGTCCGTCTGTCTGTCAAACTTTTTACTCTCTGGAACGCTTAGTATCAAGTTGAAATTAATACCGAATACTCGGATCCACGGTCTCTTTCAGCAAAAAAATAACCAAAATTATACGTCAACGCGATCAGGAGATTACCGTAATTGTTGCGAATTTTCGCAGATACTTACCGTTGACCTAAAATTATGAAATTTGACAATAAGCAAGGTCTAACAGTATTTGTAATAAATCAGAAAGTTGTAAATATGTTGTTGTAAGTAAAAAAAAAAGTGTTACAAACTTATTTTTGCGCTCGATGCAGTATGAATCCTTGGGATTGAACTACAAAGTTTAGTTTGTTTTTGAAATTAGTTGGTCTTTTAGTAAGAGCTATAATGTGAGATGATATGTGAATGAATATGATATTTACATTATTACCTCCTAAAATAAATAGATACGAAAACGCGCCCGCAGTACTTATATACCTACTGCGATGTGCCTAGCGTCTTTGCGAGTGCTAGGTGGTTTCGCGGCGCATTGCCGATCTTAAGATAACTCGTAGTATTTCGTAAACTATTGATCCAAATTACATACAGTAAAAAGCAAATATTAAATATATTAAGTACTTGTGATGATAGACTTATTTAATTTGATAAGGATTAATAAACTGTGGTTAATATCACCAGTTAAAAAACACCTAAGGATTTTAATTATTTTTAAAACATAAAAGTAGTTATTGTGGCTGAAATATAAAAGCTAGATATATGCTATCGCGGACTTTTTTGTAGACCTATTATAGATACACAATTCCTCCATACATGGTTTTGATACATCTCTTAGGGATTGGACAGCGTTTTCGATGAAAGCTGCCGGGCGGCTAAATTTTTTCCGACTCCCTTAACAATTATCGTCATATTTCAACTAATATACACAAAACCTAAACAAATTATACACTAAAACCTTCCTCTTGAATCACTCTAACTATTAAAAAAACCGCATCAAAATCCGTTGCGTAGTTTCAAAGATTTAAGCATACAAAGGGACATAGGGACAGAGAAAGCGACTTTGTTTTATACTATGTAGTGATGTAGTGATGTAGTGATTAAATATATTAAGTACTTGTGATGATAGACTTATTTAATTTGATAAGGATTAATAAACTGTGGTTAATATCACCAGTTAAAAAACACCCAAAGATTTTAATTATTTTTAAAACATAAAAGTAGTTATTGTGGCTGAAATATAAAAGCTAGATATATGCTATCGCGGACTTTTTTGTAGACCTATTATAGATACACAATTCCTCCATACATGGTTTTGATACATCTCTTAGGGATTAGACAGCGTTTTCGATGAAAGCTGCCGGGCGGCTAAATTTTTTCCGACTCCCTTAACAATTATCGTCATATTTCAACTAATATACACAAAACCTAAACAAATTATACACTAAAACCTTCCTCTTGAATCACTCTATCTATTAAAAAAAACCGCATCAAAATCCGTTGCGTAGTTTCAAAGATTTAAGCATACAAAGGGACATAGGGACAGAGAAAGCGACTTTGTTTTATACTATGTAGTGATAGTGATGTAGTGAAGTGATGAAGTGATTAATATTATTATTAAAAAATATTTATTCGTTCTTTTGGAAAAAAGTATATATTGTTAGCTGACTGAATATTTGAAAAAAGAATGCCCTGTCAAGATGAAGCATGAAGCCTTTCAGTATTGAGTAGTCTGTGGTAGACTGCATCAGCGATGGGTTGTGATGGTTGTATTGTGCGCGTAGCTTTACATAATGTTTATGTGATCTATTGTGTTTCCATGTATAAAGTGTAGAAATATGATCCATGTATTATAAAAGGGGTTTGTAAACATAAATCTACGAGTTTTATTCAGAGTAGATAAGATCAGAAGTGCGATTCGAATCAATCATATTAAAACCGCGCCAAATCACGGATCATTTTTTCCTTGGAGAATGGAACGTGTTTTGTTTTTCTTAAATATTTGAAATATCGTGACCATCGCGATTCAATTGTTTTTTAAGAATTGGTTTTACGTTGAACGATGTTCTTATTTTTTCCATGGTTTTTATTAGTTTGAATTTTATAGCGCACTTTTCATGTTATTTGATTTGAAATAAAAAAAAATATAAATGTTGGTTAGTGAGTTGAGTTGAGATTGACAACTTACTTATTATGAAAATCAATTTGTGCGTAGTATGCATAGTTGCATACAAATAAGTTTTGCAATAGTTGTGGTTGGATTATCACATGACGAGACCCGTAAAATGCGTTTGATTTTGAATTTACCATCACAACCTTGCGCTGGAAGCTACACGCCACCACCACCAGCGTTTGTTCTGTGTCGGTACAGGAGTCCTGCGAAGTCATAAAGGAACTTCGTGATGATGTTCGTTGACGGTACGAACAGGATTGTTGGTGTACTATCTTCTTTGATTCAAGTAAGATCGAAACATTATTACATTTCAAACGAAGGTTTAAATGTTATTTGTTTAGTGTGCAGAGGTAGATTGCTTACGTTGTGATGATAAGACTAAGACATGATTAAAAGATTGGGTGATCAGATCAGTGATCATTGCTGATCTTGGACTTTGAAACTTTTGTTGTATTGGCGAATTAATTTCGGATTAAAGTCGTCAATAGATGGCGCTGTTCATTTAAAACTCGATGTGGTTTCTCCCACACCTTTGCATATTGTTTTAAAAGATCTTTTTACAAAGTTTCATGTATTTTGCGTTGCATTTTTAGACCTTAAGGTCAGTGATTATTTGATAGCCATCATGCTTGCTTAATTTAAATAAATTCCCAATACCACGTAACGTTCAGTGTACATACGTAGGTATGTCTTATATTTCAATTTTTGAATAGTTATCTACCAATGCAATATTACAATCGAAATGTTTAATTGAGGTTTTGTCGGTTTAATTAGAACAAAAGTGCACTAACTATCAGCAATCCTGTTTGTTCGTCTAGCGCTATACTATGTATGTATGGCTTGAGACGGCGATTACAACTAATCGCAAAGATTTTGGAAACTCCTTCATTATTATTTAGGCTGATTGAAGTCAGTAAGGCCGAGTGGTAAGAACATGAAAGCAGTGTGCTTCCATGAAATTACAAAACTAACGAATATCGGTAAGTTCTCCAGTTTTTGGGGATGGTGAGCTACTTTTATGAGTACAATGCAAGGCGTATTCGCGAGATGAGTGGAGAAAACGGCTCCTATTTTAAATTTCTTGGAAATTGAGGTAAACTACTTAAGGTTCGACTTTCTATGAAAGGCTGGTGAAGCTCACTCTAATTTTACTTAGCAGTTATCTACTGATGGGCATTGAGGAAACTGTTTCCGTTTTAAAATTTGAATAATGTACCTCCTGACAGAGGTACCGCTGATTTTCAAGAAGAGAGAGAGCGCCCGAGCTTCTGATCGTCGTTGTTGTGTCGACAACAATGTCGTGTTGCTAACCTGAACTTGTACTTTTTCTGTTGACAGTTTTGTTTTGGTCAGTCAAGGTTCCCAAAGCACTGGGAAGAAGATTCTGGGATGCGTGGCTCATGACAAGGTCATGCGCGCGCCGCTACATCATCGGTACAAGATCGATTGGTTGGCTGGCACATACGAGATGCACTGACCAGAGGCAGCTGCTGAACACATGGTGCAGAAGCAGTTCCTGGCCCCGACAATATGGCCGTGGCCCCGACAATGTGGCCGTTGACCCCGACAATGTGGTCATTGCCCCGACCTTGTGGCACCTGTTGGCTCCGACAATGTAGCCGTGGCTCCGACACTGTAGCCATTGACCCCGACAATTTGGTCGTTGCCCCGACAATGTGGCATTCGTTGTTGCTGAAGACAAAGAGTCTGAAGCATTTATTGGTACCTGTGCGAGATCGATCTGTTGGCCGGCTGACCTGAGAGAGCTGCTGAAGACACATGGGCGGAGGTGGCTCTTGGCCCCGACAGTGTGGCCGTTGACCCCGACAATGTGGTCATTGCCCCGACAATGTGGCACCCGCAGCTGCTGAAGACACAATGGCGGAAGCAGCTGCTGGCCCCGACAATGTGGCCGTTGACCCCGACAGTGTGGTCATTGCCCCGACACTGTGGCACCCATTGGCTCCGACATCGTAGCCGTTGTCCCGACAATGTGGCACTCCTTGACCCCGGCAATGTGGTATTCCTTTACCCTGACAATGTGGTCATTGGCCCCGACCATGTGGCCGCTGCCCTGACATCGTGGCACTATTTGATTTTCTGTTCTAATGTTGTCATAACATTGTCGTTGACATATAAAATTGTCAATGCTAATGTTATTTTCTTTCAGCTATTTATTAACTGCCTGTTTTAATGCCAAACATTGTCGTTGACGGTTGATATCCGTATCTCCGTCAATGCTAATGTTATTTCCTTTCAGCTATTCAACGCTTGTATTAATGTCTGTCATAACATTGCCGTTGACATATTGGATTGTCAATGCTAATGTTATTTCCTTTCAGCTATTTATTAACTGCCTCTTTTAATGTCATAACATTACCGTTGAGATATTGAATCGTCAATGCTTATGTTATTTCCTTTCAGCTATTTATTAACTATTTGTATTAATGTCATAACATTGCCGTTTACATATAAAAATGTCAATGCTAATGTTACAGCTATTTATTAACTGTCTGTGTAAATGTCATACAACATGTCATCATACAACATTGTCGTTGACAGTTGATATCCGTATCTCCGTCAATGCTGATGTTATATTTCCTTTTCAGCATGCTAATACGATTTTATTTTTGAAATGTTAACACTGTTTACTTTTCAGCATGCTAAGTATATGATTTTGTTTGTGGAATGTTAATGCTATTTCCTTTCAGCATGCTAAAGATTTTATTTCTAGGATGTTAATGTTATTTACTTTTCAGCATGCTAATACGATTTTATTTCTGAAATGTTAATGCTTTATACTTTTTCAGTATGCTAATATGATTTTCATCTAGAATGTTAATGATCTATCCTTTTCAGCATGCTAATACGTTTTTCTATCTAGATTGTTAATGCTATTTACTTTCCATCATGCTAATACGATTTTGTTTGTGGAGTGTTCATGCTATTTCCTTTTTAGCATGCTAATGATTTTATTTTCTGAATGTTAATGATGATTACTTTTCAGCATGCTAATAAGATTTTCGATCTAGAATGTTAATGCTATTTCCTTTTCAGCATGCTAATACTATTTTGTTTGTGGAATGTTAATGATATTTCCTTTTCAGCATGCTAATGATTTTATTTCTGGGATGTTAATGTTATTTACTTTTCAGCATGCTAATGCGATTATCTTTCTGGAATTTTAATGCTGTTTACTTTTCAGCATGCTAATATGATTTACTTTCTAGAATGCTAATGCAATTTTCTTGCCAGAATGTTATTGTGATTTTTTGTCCCTTGTCTGTTGTGTGTTCAATATTCTGGTCTTGTCCCAATTGATAACAGAATTAGCATTTAGAGCTTTTCCTTTGAATTGAAATAAGTTTAAATGCAAATGTTAAAAGTCGATGTTTAACAATTTACAGTCATAACGATTCTTAATGTTTTCTTTTTGATCTGAAATGACCAATTTGAGAATGATAAATATTGGACCATTGGATCCTTGCCTATGGATGATGATTAATATTGATCTTCTCTCATACTCAGAAGGACCTAATTTCACCTAGTGGAGATCAAGCTGACGAGGACGTTCAGCTGTCAGGAACGGCCGTGTTAGCTGACTGAATATTTGAAAAAAAGAATGCCCTGTCAAGATGAAGCATGAAGCCTGTAGATGTATTGGGTAGTCTGTGGTAGACTGCATCAGCGATGGGTTGTGATGGTTGTATTGTGCGCGTAGCTTTACATAATGTTTATGTGATCTATTGTGTTTCCATGTATAAAGTGTAGAAATATGATCCATGTATTATAAAAGGGGTTTGTAAACATAAATCTACGAGTTTTATTCAGAGTAGATAAGAATATTTTATTTATAATTTCAAAAGTGTTCATCACAGGATACCCGAAATAATTTTAAATAAGAGTTTCCGCGCCTGTTTCTTTACGTGAGTGATTTGAAGTTTATAGGTCCAAGACTTTAGAAATTACAGGTACACCGTGTAAACGACTTTGGCGGGCTTTATCTCGCAAATGGTAAAGCTGATAAAAAAGTGTTGTATGGAAACCCTACCTTATTTTCATAGACCTTTTCAACGATACCCCACACAAGGGGGTGCACTCAAAAAAATAATTCACCCCTTTACATGTATGGGGAGGTACCCTAAAGAAGGGTAATTTTAATTTTTTGTGTTTTTAAAAATGAGATCTATATGTGAAGTATCCTCGAACCAAGTTACATGCAAATCAGTCCATACATAGAAGATATTCTGCTGTGACAGACTAGGACGGACGGACTGAACGATCTGATAAGGGTTCCTTGTCGGACTACGGAACCCTAAAAACTGCTAATTGTTAACTAGATTAAAGTAAAGTTTATTGTCCCAATAAACTAAAAAAAACGAGTGACCATTAAACACTGACGCGACAAATAAAAATAAATCTTAATAAAACTGTGACAATGAACTTTCAGCTCAGACCTAAAAATAATAGCCCATTAAATATAAATTATATGGGTCAAACTATAAAAGAAACAACTGAAACAAAATTCTTAGGATTATTTATTAACAATGATATGACTTGGAAAACTCATCTTGAGCACATCTGTAACAAGCTAATTATTAAAAATAAAAAACACGACTGACAAGTTTTTACACAAAAAGTACATACAAACATATAAGTTATATACATTTTTGAAATCGTCTTTTAAAGCCCTTCAATTTGATACCCCACTCGATAAGATTGATCAAATTTTATTTTTTTGGTCTGCTATTTATCGCATACTAGCTTTTGCCCGCGGCTTCGCCCGCGTGAATTTCCCACGGGCACAGTGCTTTTTCCCGGGATAAAAAGTAGCCTATGTGCTATTCCAGGTCATTATCTACCTCTATACCAAATTTCATCGAAATCCGTCCAGTAGATTTTGCGTGATTGAGTAACAAACATCCTCACAAACTCACAAATTCACAAACTCACATCCAAACTTTCGCATTTATAATATTAGTATGGATATAATCCGCCATTTTGTTTTTATGATGACGTCATATAGCCTATGTCACTCGGAGGAATGCAAGGAATCTAAAAATACCTCTCACATCAAAATCTGTTAAGCCGTTCAGGACTTATGGTGGAATAAAGAAACTTACATACATACATACATACATGAACCCTGAAAACATAACACTCCTTTTTTGGTCAGTCGTGTAAAAAGCTGACTAAATTTTCATATGCCTTGTACATGTTAGGAAAAGTAGCAAACCAAAATACACTTCTTACGGCATATCATGGGTATGTGGCCTCCACCCTGAGATATGGCGTTATATTCTGGGGTAATGCCTCAAGGATTAATGATGTTTTTTTAGCTCAAAAGAAATGTCTACGAGCCATATGCAAGTTAAAAACCCTATGATAGTTGCAAAACATACTTCCAGGAACTAAGGATATTAACTCTACCGTCATTTTACATTTTTGAAACTGTTTTGTTTGTAAAAAATAATATTCATTTATTTCATCGGGTTGAGAGTCAACGTCGCTCGGACACTCTACATTTAGTGCAAACAAATACTTCATTTCTACACAAGAGTGTTTATGCTATGGCGCCAAAATTGTACAATAATTTACCTAAATTTTTAAGAAACATTAACAACCCAAAAACCTTTAAGAAGGAACTATCTAAGTTACTGATTGAAAAAGCATATTATTCTGTTAGTGAATATCTAAATGATAATTTAAATTAATTTAATTACATCATTTCTCAATAATATTATTATTTGTATCTTTGACGTTGTAAATTAATAACTAATTTAAATTTTGTATGCCTGATGGCGGGACCTAGAGGAACTCATTTTAAATGTATAACACCTCTCTATGTAAACCTATGTTCACAAAATAAATGATTTGATTTGATTTGAATAACTAACTAAATAAATTATTTATTCCAGGTGAATAAATTCATAAGCGTGCCAAAGGATAAGGGCTCTCTGAATTGTGCTACATTCAATGCCGGTATAATAGAAGCTGTGCTAACTAAAAGTGGATTTGTAAGTACATATTATAATACATTTTGTTTTTCCAAATAGCACTGAAATATTAAAGGCTTTTGGATTTTTATGATATTACTAACTGGCTAAGAAGAAACAATGTTGACTTATAAAAGTAATATGTAAAATTAATTCGCCTCTTCTATTGACTGTCATACGATTGAATAAACAACATGTGATTGACGCTTTTCACTCCTTTAGTAGTGGAATTTTCAAAATACCTTTCTTAGTGCTCACCTACACAAATTCACCAACATGTAGGTAGGTATGTATATGTAGATAATAATATGTATAAACTTCTCTGCAAAATTTGAAGCTTATGAACCAAAACTTTTGGGTTAGTGACTGACAGCATTTGATTTATAAACTCAATAGAAACTTACACAAAGAAGTTTAAAAATTAATTAGATTTTTTTTATTCCAGCCTGCAAAAGTGACGGCGCACTGGCATAAGGGCACCACATACATGGTCAAATTTGAAGATTCTGTCATCACTAGGGACAAGTCTCTTGATGATCGCTAAATAAATATACAATTTATAAAAAATATACCATGTCATACCCATGGTCCTACCAATTTGTCCTACTGGTAGGCCATATTCAATAGCTTGTGCCCGCGACTTCGGCCGCGTAATTTACTATTATTAATATCTCAGGTTCTAGGCGGCGTATCAGATGAACGCCAGATTCTAAGGTACACCTTCAAAAATACAACCGAAAACTGCATCAAATTTCGTCCAGTCCAGTAGTTTATGCGTGATGCGCGATACAAATAGACACATGAAATAAAAAAAAAATACTTTTGGCCAATAGAGGACCTATAAAGACCTTGAACACTCTGATCCCCAAGGATTAAACTAAGGGTGGTTTTCCACCTAATTTCAAGCTAGGGGGTGAAAAATCACCCTTGGTTTTTTTACATTTTAGTTATCTGTACACCAACACTGCAGGAAGTTCTCAATTAATTTAAGCTAAATAAAATAATTTTTACTTGGTTTATTTTTTAATTGCCACTTTCCATAA
>CM031586.1:1675906-1770468 GCA_018467065.1 Ephestia elutella | reverse complement strand
ATGTTTCTGTCTAGGTCATGGAAGTAATAAGTACTTACGTACATTATTACTTACGTACATTATTACGGTCTAGGTATATCATTATCGAACATTTCGCTGAACTTTAGCTATACAGAAACAGCAAAATCACGTCAAATTTAAAACTATAATCCCCGTCTATTCCTGATTCCTAAGCTGACATAAAAAAAATCTCTTCACTTTATGGGTGGCTGACAGACGGACCACTTCTGTTTATGCATAGGCGTTGGTTAAAACGAACTGGCCGTTGAGAGATTAGTTTGCTCTGGAAAAAAAAATGGTGTGTTTGAGCATGGGAGGTGGAATGCTGAGGGTTCCTTTTTTAAAACAGAAAAGTTTGAAAAATCTAGATACTTTCGATGTCGATTATGCAAAGAGTTAGTAATGTGAGCAAAAGTTGTAGAAGGATCAAAAGAATAAGATTTTATTTTTGTAATGGTTAGACACAATATGAGCATGTTCTTCTTCTAAAGAGGTAAGTGAGACACCATAATGTCAAAATTACAGAAATAATCCATAAAACCTACCTATATTTTTTCAATTCTATAAATCTTTTGACCGTAACTATTGCGAATTCGTGACAAACTTTTTTCATAACCCGTCTGGCACTATTCTCGTTCCGTTTCAGCGGTGACATATCAAATCAAATAAATCGTCGATACATACCATTTTAGTCTATCTGAACTCATATATTTTTCACAGTTCCAAATACAATTTTTCGTCGTCCTTTCGCTCAGAATGGGAATAACAAATTGTTTCTACCAAAGAGCTTGAAATCTAATAATAAAACGTGAGGTATCTATGTCACAATTATCTGATGTAAGGTTTGACTGTCAGACAATGCTTTTAGCATTAAGTCCACCTTTTGTACTTTACTTTTGTATGTGTGTACAATAAAGTTTAAATAAATAAATAAACAATGATTGAAATGTTATGAAGTGGAAACATTTCAATCAACTGAGTTATTAAAAATAGAATCCTAGAACATTTGAAAATCGAGACATCTGCTTGCGAACAAATCCTCCGCTCCAACGCGTGTTGTATAATATACCTTTGAAATACGCCTCATATTTCTTTAACTCTATGGTTCTTCTAATCTTCTTGGTCTCAAACGGCAGTAGTCAGCTCGTCACGCCGCCATTGGAAGCCATGACACTTTTCCCCCGCCTTTTCTTTATTTTCACATTGATTTATTGCGTCTACAGCTTCGGAGGTTCGATGTTGGTCGCAACGCAACAGATGTTTGCGTGATTCTGAATTTATTTTGTAACGTTATTGCTTCAGTAACCACACCACACAGTGACGCCTTAGCCAAAGTCACAAGTGAACAAACGAAAACGAAGTTAGAAAACGATAAAATGTATGAGATTGACAAGACATAAGGCCGCGCTAAATCACGTGGTCGATCGTCATCGTTATCGCAAGTTCGTAGAAAATATTAGAGTTTGTAACGAAAACGAAACATAAAGTAGTAACGAATTGTTTAATCGCTTACTTCTAAACAAATGAGTAGACAAGCAGCACTTTTGGCATTCGATTTCGCTTTGATGTCAGATATTCTGTAATAAAAAACGTTAAAGCATTTATGATGAATGCTATAGGCCTATAGGTCTGTACAGATGTAGAATTTGAAAAGGACAAAATTCTTCTCACTTTTTTATATATTTGCCTTTAACAGATTAAATCTATTGTCTTTCTTTACTAAGTAGAAATATCTTAATCAAGAATCTTGATTTATTTCTGTAATCTTGTTAATAGTGAAGTTAGAAATTGTTTAAATGATATTTCGAAAGTGGGACTTATAATAATAAATACACCAAACTATAAATCAAACAAAGCATTTCTAAAAACAATTCAAGTGTTTCGCGATAAAAATCCGAGGGGCAGACAATAGTGTTGCCAGTTTTGCGCAACGCTTTTAATTGATTTTTTCGCATGGTAACATTATCCGTCCATTAGCGTTGCGTTACTGCCTAACTAGAGATGGGCGTCTGTCTAATGGGCATCGGTAAAAACCCGAGCCTTGGATATTTAGGTACCAATTTTTTCCTACTCATCTTTTATCAATCAATTGCTATATTGGCATATTGGCAAAAAATTGGTATTGAAATGAAACCACAGAATTAATATAAATACTACGATGAAACTTAACAATATAAAAATAAAAATAAATTAAAATTTAAATCATTGAAATCTATTATATTGTTAAGTTTCATTGCAATAGCTTTCTTATTTTCTGAAAAATCTTTGACAAAGTAGCAGCTACTCGTAGCAGCCCTGTACTTAATTAGTTCGTTGATTGTACGTTTAAATAAAATTGGTATATATATATAGGTATTAATTTTATTCAGCAGAATCTGAATCTTATTGGCAGAATCGCCAAACTTAAGTGGCAGTGGGCGGGGCACATAGCTCGTAGAACAGATAGCCGTTGGGACAGAAAAGTTCTCGAGTGGCGACCACGAACCGGAAAACGTAGTGTTGGCAGGCCTCCCACTCGGTGGACCGACGACCTGGTAAAGGTCGCGGGACGCGCATGGATGCGGGCAGCGCAGTACCGGTCGTTGTGGAAATTCTTGGGGGAGGCCTTTGTCCAGCAGTGACGTCTTTCGGCTGGGAGAGAGAGAGAGATAGGTATTAATTTTATTAATTTATTTGTATGGCGTTTATAGTTATATATTCATATTAGGTACCTAATGAGTTTTTGCCCTATCATTCCCATTTTTACCTTACCGGTATTTACCCACGCATTGGGCATTTCAGTTTAGAATAGAGATGGACGCGCCCATCTCTATTCCGAACTGAAATTATATGCCTCCATTATGAGAGCTGTATATAGGTGTAAATATATTTAATGCGAGGGCGTAGACGGCTATTACACGCAAGATGTAAGGTAATGTAATGGCATTTCTTACGTAATTCGCCTCCATACGTTATCTTCGCTGTTGCCTAAATTTGTTTTGTTCTGAAGCACATACTCTGATATAAAGTGCTTAGTTATGCTTAATTTTTTGCTTACTTTAGTTAGTTTTGCAGCCCACATTAAAACTAAGCCATTTACGTCTTTTCTTCGATTCGTCGCAAATACGCAACATCAAAAAACTGTATTCTACGAGGAAAAGTAAATTGATGAAAGAATAACATGTTATTAATTCTTCTTCTTGGCGAGTCGAAATGGCATCTATATTTTCCCAGACCAGTAGGTGGCATGGCAACGACAATCGCCCTATATCGTTGGCCTGGTAAAGGTAGTTTATGGTACACGATTCGGGGCAATTCGGACACGCCAGGAGGTGAGCCATAGATTGCACAAATCCGCAATCGCACGTTATATTTGCCGAGAAATTTATAATTAATTTATTTATAATTATATTGTATTCTGACATTTCATATATATTCGTCCACATAGTCCCTCAATAGGAAGACACATATGTTATAAAGTCTTTGAAGAAAATGCAGCGCAGTGGCGCAGAGTTTCTTTCCCCGACTCTTCTCCACTTGCGCTTTGGAAGCGGACCTTAGCTTTAAGTAATTTTCTGACGTTAACTAACTAATCTTGCTAATATGACGATTTAAAAGTGCTACTTTTAAGCCTATGTAAATAAAAACAATTGACTTTGACTAAATTTCAAATTCAAAAAACTTTATTGTCAAAGGGCTTTAAATTGGGGATTCCTCCACTCATAGGGCTATCAACCTGTCACTATACCTGAATCTCTATTCCATCAGAGAGCCCACTATTCAGCTAAGCGTGCCCTTCGAGTCTCACGACTCTTGGCTCTGTCTACCCCGTAAGGGATAAAGACGTGATTATATGTATGTTTGTCAAAGTAGTATAAGTATGAGCAACTTAAAATAAGTTGTTAATATTATCGTAGAGTTTTTAGACTCTTTCGATGTTTGGTCAACTTATAGAGTTAATCTTGAAATAGCACATAAAATATGATACTTTGGATCCCAAAATTTCTACGAGAAATTCAATATCATCAATCAAGGCGAGCATTGACGACCTCCGTGGCCCAACGGTCATCACGCCGGACTGCCACACCGGAGGTCCCGGGTTCGATCCCCGGTCGGGTCAAGATGGAAAATGATCTTTTTCAGATTAATCCGGGTCTTGGATGTTTATCTATATATGTATTTGTTATAAAATATACTATCGTTGAGTTAGTATCCCATAACACAAGTCTCGAACTTACTTTGGGGCTAACTCAATCTGTGTGATTTGTCCGTATATATTTATTATATTTATTTATTTATTGATTAAAACTTGGAAACTCTACAATACGCTACTTTGTCTATGGCAGATATAGTCTATCCATGGAAGTAATAAGTACTTTGTACAACGGTACTTATTACTTCCATGAGTCTATCCATTAGATTAACCATACCCTGTTTCGAGACTTACAGGTTATGCTATCCATGGAAGTAATAAGTACTTTGTACAAAGGTACCTACTTATTACTTCCATGAGTCTATCCATTAGATTAACCATACCCTGTTTCGAGACTTACAGGTTATGCTATCCATGGAAGTAATAAGTACTTTGTACAACGGTACTTATTACTTCCATGAGTCTATCCATTAGATTAACCATACCCAGTTTCGAGACTTACAGGTATCCATAGAAGTAATAAGTACTTTATACAAAGGTACTTATTACTTCCATGAGTCTATCCATTAGATTAACCATACCCTGTTTCGAGACTTACAGGTTATGCGCAGCATACAAAAGATCTTCGTACTATTTAAAAATAAACCTTACGTGTAGTTTAATAAGGTTCATTTAAAAATATTTAGCAAATGAGAAAAGGATCATATTCCTATTCACCAAAGTGGCCGTTTTATGAACCACACAGGCATCAGGTTTGTGATTTTTTGTTTTCCTCTTCTGTGTTTTCTATTTTTGTCATTACTATTTTTTTTTCTGTTCAATGGGACTGATATATCATCGAAAAAAGCCCCAAAAAAAAAATTAAGAATCCATACTAATATTATAAATGCGAAAGTTTGGATGTGAGTTTGTGAGTTTGTGAGTTTGTGAGTTTGTGAATTTGTGAGTTTGTGAGTTTGTGAGGATGTTTGTTACTCAATCACGCAAAATCTACTGGACGGATTTCGATGAAATTTGGTACAGAGGTAGATAATGACCTGGAATAGCACATAGGCTACTTTTTATCCCGGGAAAAAGCACTGTTCCCGTGGGAAATTCACGCGGGCGAAGCCGCGGGCAAAAGCTAGTAAAAAATAAAAATAAACCCCAGGTGTCAAGTTTATTGTTCTCAACGATGACGTCACAATACAAGTGGAACTTGTTTCGCATACGAATGTGGTGACAGATGTAAGCCCGAAGAAGCTGACGGATATTACTCATTTTTTCTGCTATTTCTTATGACTCAGGCTTCGCGTTTTTGTGATAAGGAATAATTTCAACGTGGTATTCGATGGTTATCTTAACTCCCTAACTAATATTATAAATGCGAAAGTGAGTTTGTTTGTTACCTCTTCACGCTACAGAACCAATCTTTCTGAAATTTCGCATACACGTAGAAGTACTGAAAACGACATAGGGTACCTTTTATCCCGGGAAAAAACTATTGTGGGTAATTCACGCGGGCGAAGCCCCGGGCAATAGATAGTAATCAATATTTTTATTTGTCGTTGCAAAATCACTTATGTAAAAATTTTACAATCCATGAAACCGGCGTAAAATACTCTATTTTCAAAATATCCACAGAATAGTAATGTCACCACAATTTAACAGATGACAGTTAAATTTCTTTTTTTTAATGATTGTCATTTAGCATCCAGCCAGTCACGTTTCACATTTAATTTTATATGGATCGTGTATGAGGCACGGTGATTTTACTGTTTATAGCATTGTTGGACAGTTATCTCGGTCGCTCATAGAGATGGCCTCCCTGGCCAGTTGAAATGGACCTTTTTAAAGAGTCCAGTTTCAGACCAATGAGGGATTTTCCGAGACCCAAATAAAAAAAAATGTTCCAGATGAATTCATAGGTGGCGCTTAGTAAAAGGCGAGCCCATTCAAAAAGCAAAAATGCACGGTATTGGCATTTAAAAAAAAAATAAAACTTATAAAAAAACATCTAAAAAGTATCAATATTGGGATCTATGCAACTGTCAAACTGTTTCGTGATTTTTTTTCTGCCTCTGGCTAACAATAAAAAGCGCACAATATAGGTACAGTCATTATTATGACTCGGCATTCAATAAAACGCCATCTGTTAAGACTTTTTATACTGATTTTTTTTTCTTTATTTAGCTGTCAGAAAAATCGTTCATTGATTTAAAAAATAAATAATAATCGTATATTTTTCTTCAAACACAGCTAATCATATAAATGCAATAGTGTGAATGTGAGTTTGTAACTCAATCACGCATCTACTGGATAGATTTTGATGAAATTTGTTTGTTTGTAATAACTTTATTGCACAATTACATAAATAAATCACAAATTACATAAATCCAGAAAATGGCAACGGCAGACTTATCCCATGAAGGGATCTCTTCCAGTCAACCGGCACGAAAAATATATATAATAAAGAAAGGGCAGAGGCTGTGCAAACAATCTGACAATAAATTTGATAGAAATATATATACTACTACCACAGGGCGGGCGCTTCATAGAAACGGCGCGTCAAATATGCCTACTACTACTACAAATGAAACTGTATATCCGTGAACACGTCAGTAACTCGTCAATGTGTGCGTTTTCATAGTCGAACGTCCCACAGTTACACAAGAACGGGGGAGAAGTGCGGAAGGAGCGGGGGGGGTGCCATATTGCGGGAGGGGCAGGGAGTTTCCTTTCTGTACGTAGTACTAATATTCATTCTGTGCTACTACTAAACTAAGATAGAAAAAGTAATGAAAGTAAAGCTCAACAATACACAAATAGAAAAAAGAAAAAGGGCAAAAAACAAAAAGAAACAAATAGAAAGTCAGGATAAGGAAAAGGATTTTAGAACACGATTTTTAAAGGAGTCAAGGGAAGGTGCCATTGGTGAAATTTGGTAGGTACCTGGGTAGAAAAATAGCACATAGGGTACTTTTTATCACGAAATTGCAACGAGAGCGAAGCCCTCACGCGGAAACCTCGTAACTTAAACTACTTCCGACATCATCTCGAAAATAGCTGGTTACTTTCAAAAGGCTAAACCGATTTTCATGAAACATAGCTATAAACCACCCCGATAAACACAGATGATAAATAAAAATGTTAGCCGTCATGGGATGCCCGGCAGATATAAAAACATCTGAGCATCGATGGCACGATAATGACACCATTTTCCAACGCAGAATTCGCACACAGAATTTTACTCACGCGTTAGTAGATTTACATCAGAAATTACATTAAAATTGGTCCATTAGTTGAAGAACTACTGTGACACAGACAGGCAAACAAACGTCTTGTAACTGTGGTTAAAGACCCAGTTATAGCCGGGCAGTGCCCATCACTGGTCGTTCATCAAGTTTTTTTAGAAGAACCGTACATAATTCACTGTTGCTCTAAATATTTCAGCTTTTATGCAACAGTACGCTCAGAGAATTGCAGTTTTTCTAGTCGTTAATCTTGTGTTAACCATCAGATGAGAAGTTGATGTAGTTATCCTACAATATGCGAAAGTTTAAATGTGACTTTGATATGATGTTTGTTACTAAATCATGCAAAATCTACTAGACAGAATTTGGGACACGGGCACAGAATTAAAATAAGTACACGGGTAAAAAATATCGAGAATAGCACATACACAGGGTACTTTTAATACCGAAATTCCAACGGGAGTGAAGCCCCGGGGCGCGGCTAGTTTTTTTATATGCTTTTATTTAGTTTCATATGTTTTATAGAGCCAACAGAAGCTGGAATTTTTTTCTATCTGTATTTTTGTACGGACATCACGCAGAAACTACTACGATGCGGTTTTTAAAGTTTTATTGCCTGTAGGTCTAATTTAAAAAACACTGATAGCTGCTTATTGATATACGACATAGAAACTGTTTTAACAATAGTAAATTTTGCGCGGATAAAGTCGCGGACAAGAGTTAGCTTTTAGCCGCGGCTTCGCCCGCGTGTATTTCCCACGGGAACAGTGTTTTTTTTTGGGATGAAAGATACCCTGTGTCCTTCTCATTCTCAGTACTTCTATGTGAATGCGAAATTTCAAGAAGATTGGTTGTAGATAAAGCGTAAAGAAGTAACAAACAAATAAATAAAGAAACAAACTCACTTTCGCATTTATAATATTTGTTAGGATTATTAAGACTTGACGAGCATTCAAGTATCAATCAAGTCATTGCTAGACAAGATACAGACAGAGATTGAAATCTGATACTCTGGCTAACATGTGGCACAACCATAAAGCTTATATTCTAGCTCTATGGGCACAACCATAAATAAAATCAAATTGTATCAAATCCTGTGTCACAGTGGTCAGTTATAACAATCCTAACTAATATTATAAATGCGAAAGTGAGTTTGTTTATTTGGTTGTTTGTTACCTCTTCACGCTTTGTCTACTAAACCAACCCAACTAGCAAAATTTGGTCGTACAGGTATCCTAAGACCACCTTTTCTTTACCCTTATAGCATACTTACAAACGTCTGTAAGTGTGGAATTGGGCGCACTTTGTAAGAATATTAGTTCTTACAGTTGTTGTATTATGGTCATTTTGAGTAAATTTTTACTCTTGCAATCATCTTGATAATGCAATTGCAAGGACAAACACCTTACAAGTGTCTTACACTGGTATACTGTAAGGTTAAAAAGCCTTTGAGTGGTCTTCTTAATGTCGTTCTAAGTGTGATTGCCCTTGAATTCCTCTCTGTGATCTCATTGTAAGTGTATTATTTCAACTTGTTGAAGAGGCGAAAAAAAGTACGCAAGGTGGATTAAAAATAATAAAAAATGTAAGTGTAATTTCTTATGTGTTATTTACTACTAAATTAACTCAATATAATTATAACGCTTGCTTTATTATTTCTTCACAGCCGTTCTTGATATTATATTGCTGAACAACCTGGCAAAGTAGATTACCTGGATAGATTTACAAATAAATAAAAATATTTTCTCGGGCCCTTTCCACAATGTGAGTACAATATTATAAATATAATTAATTATTTGAGAAGTTTAATTGAATCAAGTAAATCTATATGTCAGAACATAACAAGCAATTGTCCGCTTTTCAATAAGATTATTGTAAGGGTAATATATCTTATTTAACACTCGTATAGTCAATTGTAAGTCTTTTGCTCTTTTTAAATACTGACTTGAGGCACTATCTGTGGCCATGTTTATAATTTATAGGGTTCCTTAAGAAATAGTTAGGAAACAAAATATTTATTATTTAGTGATATAATAATTATATGAGTATGAGTTGAATGTTGCAAATTAAAATGATTGTGTATGTACTTACAAATATGTATTTGAAAATAAAATATTTTAGAATAATATGCATTGGCTGGCTATAACCGTTTAGCAAATAAAATATTCAGGGTATTCCCCGTATCGGCGTGGCCAGCGCGGCGGGCGCTTAACTACAATAACATAAACACTCACATATTTATGTATGTATGCATTTGTATAAACAAAGTACACAGTTATCGCTGGGCTTCATTACAGCGTCACCGCGTGTAATGAATATTTTGTCTAACTAAAACTGATTCTTATTAATGCGTGATAGATATTGTATCTTGCAAAACCGTATAAGTGACAAACTACTACCTATTTAAGTATTTTTATATCTGTGCCCGTGCAAAATAAGTTGATATTGTTTTGTTTCCAGATTATCTAAAATATGCCATATAAAATTGTTCAAACTATTGAAAAAGGCCGATCTGTGTTGACTGCTGTACCTTATCAATGGGAAAATAATGGAATTTTATATTGGCCAAAAAAACATGAAAAATTAAGGAGGATAGAAAATTCATTACCTGAAGCAAATTGGCGGACAATTAATTGTATCTTAAAAAGATCAAATTTATCTAGTTTCGCACAGGCTGAATCAGAAATAGATGATATGAGCAACCTTTCTGATACCGAAACAGACAATGACAATAAGCGAATCACTAAAAATTACGTAAATAGCTCAATGAAATATATTAATAACAAAATGGATCAATCCTATAACGAAATGGCAAGAGAGTGTTGTGTGGTGAGTACTGTAGCGTTCAAAACTTTGTTAATAATAATATAAGTAACCTCGTGTGTAATTTAAGTGCTTTTTATTGTTTCAGCAGTCTCAACCGCAACCCGTAAATGAAAACTTGATTACAGAAGACACATTTCAACAATCACAAAACACGATTTTTATAAATCATACTCCTCCATCTAATTCTCCTGCTGGTCAACCTATTCCTCTTAATAATGGTATTCCAACACCAACTCAGAATAATGTTGTAACAGTAATTAATGAAGAAACTCCGGTAATTATGACTGAAAATTACGAAAATAATGCTGTTCCACCACCTGCTCAGAATACAATTATGAGTAATGAAATCACTATATATGAAGTTCTCGCTACAATCTTGCATAAATTCGAAGTTCAAGAAGATATTAAGACACTAGCTGGTGAAGTTAAAATGATTACTGAGAATCAGCAAGCTCTTTTTCAAAATCAAAACAATATGCTATTGAAATTTGCAGAAAGCCAAACGCAATTTGAAGAATTTATACACAAGTCTTGTGGGTCAACAGGAAATAACAAAAAACCTGACGTAAAGCCTATTAGTAACAAGAAAGAGTTACAAGAATTAGAACTTCTCATAGCTGACCCTGATTTTAAAGCAAAGCTTAGGAACACTTTAGAAGTCGTATGTAGCAAGGGTAAAAATAGAGGACTAAATAATGCATATGCTCTCATTGATATTCTGTTTCAAAGAAGCTTTTTGTGTGAATGTTCATGGGCTGGTGGATCCAGAACAGAACAGTCGAAGATTTGTCTTAAAAGTTTCACAAACATTTTCGATTTGTTTTTCTCAGTTCTTCACGATTCAGACCCTGATTTTAAGAAGCCAGACTGTGAGAAGTTCTTTAAGACTGTTTTAAAAAATTCACGTCAACGCTGTGCTAGTAAACAAATGAGAATGTCTACAATGAGACATCGAGCGAAAATCACGAAAATAGCTCCACGCTCTCCTACAAAAGTCACAAATGGTGGTGAACCGATAAACGGACCCGAATCACAAGGTAATAGGGAAACAATCACAAGTGCTGAATCACAACTTGAACCTGAAGCAAACTATGAAGGGTCAACTTTTAAGAAGCCATCAAACGAATCTCTTTCAGCGGCATCTACAAAGCCGTCTAGTAATGAAAATAGTCTAGAAGAGGAAAGTGATTGTCTCTGCTAGTCACACACACATAATTATATCCTCCACACCACACACGTACACAATACACATTCATTCATTTGATATTATTATATTATTTTAGTAGAATATTACACAATATTCTAGATTTTCTAAAGAGAAGAAAAACAATTAAGTATCTGTTATTTTTTCGTATGACTATAGCTGTCATAGTTATTCATCTTGGCTAGGTGGCTGATCTCATTGTGGTAATGTTGATTAGAGAGATATTTTGATGATTATCTTACTTGAATCTTTGCAATTCAAAGTTTAAAATTCTCTAAAATTATTTCAGTAGAATGTGCACAAGTTCCACTGTACTTATTTTTTTTTGCACTTTCCAAAGAAAGAACCAAATTTATTTTTAAGTTATCTAATTTTGTTTATGTAAGTGTCTAATTAAAAGTTACTACAAAAAGTACTTAGTTATATGTGATTGAAATAGTACAAATGCACGTAGTAATTAAGTTACGTTTACGTATGTTGTAATAATTGATTTTTATGTTCAAACCATATGTAAGAGATTTTTGAATTTTTCTCTTTTGTTTTTATTTTGATTAGTAGACATAAATGTGATGAGGTTGGAGGTGATGTGGTTAAAATAAAGCCAAATAATTAAACTACAATACTGTCTTACTTTTTGTTTTATTTCACAGCGTATGTAATAAAGGTATAAAAAATAGCTCTGAGTTGTGCTCAATTTTAACTAATTTGCACTTTACTTTTGATACTTCATAGACTACTTTAATTTTATTGCAGTTTTTACAATCGGTTTTGTAAATAAACAGATATGAAGATTTGAGAGGCTCCTCAAAAACATCATAAATGTTTTCATAACGATATCCATGTATTAAAATATCTCTGGTATTATCTTCGCTTCTGGTGCACATTGATTCTAATTCAATGACATGCCCTTCTTCACTTATAAACCATTTGTTTTGATCTTGAGTTGACAAAGTGAAGGAGTCGAAACAAAGTTGTTTAAGTTTGGATCCACTTTTGCTTTGATTTTTTTTAATGAATGGATAGGTTGTTTGGTTTGGATACATGTTTTCAATTTCTAGATCAAATCTTTCATTCAACCGCCGAGCAACCTGTTGCAGAGGTTTATTTCCTTGTCTAATCAGATTTTTTATAACGTGCAACTTATTTTCGAATGGATAAGCATTAAAGCTCTGCAGTTTTCCATATTTCCTTACTTCGTCGACAATATGTGTTAAATTGTGTATGTTGCTGGAGACATAGTCCTTCCCATATATATTTTTAAAAATTTCTACAAAGTGCTCAAAGAGTTTTTCTGCAATCGAAAGAAATTTAAAATGTTGTTCATTCGAACAAATTGTAACGGCGCAAAACAAATGCAAATAAAACTTTTTTCCAAAAAAAATTAACCGACTTCCATCATAAAACTTAAAAACATGAAATAACAATAAAGAAAAATGTATTAGCATGCTACCTACTGACTGAGGTGAAGTCGGTGCCAAGTGCAGGACTATGAAATTGTTTAAGCTAGGCATTTCGTATATATACATGATTCTAATGTTAATTTAGATTATTTAATATTAAATTTGGCACCGACTTCACCTCGTTCAGTAGGTAGCATGCTAATACATTTTTCTTTATTGTTATTTCATGTTTTTAAGTTTTATGATGGAAGTCGGTTAATTTTTTTTGGAAAAAAGTTTTATTTTATCATTTTTAGAGTACACCAATTTTTCTTTAATAAAAACTTAAACTTTTCTTTCACTGCTGTCCGAAAATAAAGAATTAAGAGTTCGAAACTTTTTATGTCAGTTTGATTTGAAATGTCAGAATATGTCAAATTGTCTATTATTTTTGGCACATAAATAGACCGTGAGCCCGCGACGACCAAACCTTCCTTATTTTAAAAATGCTGAATGTTTTTCTGCGTGGTATATACGGGTAAAAAATATTAGCGACTAGGTATGAAGTTTGGATCTTAGTTGCTTATGCAGGTAATATGGATAGCAAGGATGATCTTTATAGGTATAAAAAGCACCCTTGAGGTCTTCCAAAGTAATATTAAATTCAGCTTTTATAATAAAACAAATATAACTATAATTTAGTAAAGTTACAATGTCTAGCAGGGGTTTATATCTGCACCGATTGCCTGGTAATGGATGGCGTGATTTCTTATATTATTAGGAATAAAATCTTTAAAAAACTTTACTTTAAGAAAATTGAGTTACCACTTTAAATGTTATAGCTACAAATAATCTGCCTAAATAATCATGATCCAACTTTTATAGTCGCTAATCGCTATTTCTATGTTGGGAACATACACAGAAAATCTTTAGTTTTAATAAAATAAGGATGGGCATGCTATCGCGGGCTATTGCTCTATAATGCAATGTTGGTATTTTTATATTTTGTTTGGTATCTTTTAAATTACCGAACAGATTCTGACGTGGTTAAAATGGGACCAACTTGGGTATATACCATTACGAATAAAAAAACAATTTCGGAAATCAGTCCACTGTAGGCGGAGAAATCGGCGAACATACATAAAAAAAAAACATACATACATCGAAACATATAACCTCCTCCTTTTTTGGGAAGTCGGTTGAAAATGGTTATAGGCTTGAGTTGGTAGTGTATCTTTAAGTATAATTAAACTTAAATAATAAAAAAAGGTTCGATATTCCGACCCTTTCCAATGCGCTAAAACATCAAGTTTTCTCACAGACCTATGGATTTCTTTAGGCATGAGACATTTAGACAAGAATTTGTTCACTGTTTCGATGTCTTTGCTGCACCACTTCGTAAGATACTTACCAATATTCCCATCTCTCCATCCCATCAACAAACGTTTCATAACACCAAGGTCAATCAAGTGAAGCGAGTCACACACAGGGACGTCATCTACCATGTCGATATTAAGTTTTAAAAGTGGAGAGTCAATCTTATGATGTTCTTCGTCCTTTTTTGATCTGAAGTCTTTGTCATTTCTTTTCGGGCAATCAAATCTTTAAAATGTGACAGTGCGAGATAACTGCGAATATTCACCCACAACAGTACATTTGAGGCAGCCATGCTTGCCGTTAAAATTTACAATACCTTTGATAAGTGCTCAAGCTGGGGAGTCACAAATGAAAGCCCTTACTTTCACAGGAACAGTTGTTTCAATTCCTGTTGATTGGATGGATAACTTAAACCCACTTTTAAGAAGGTCATTCAGTTATGATACCATAGGATCTAAAAAGGCATCTAAATTTAATGGTTTGCTATCCCCTGCGTATATTCCTAGAAATTTAATAAAATATTAGTTTTAACAAGTTGAAAAATAATACTATTATGTTAATGACTGTTAGGTACATACCTATCACCAGTGGAGGTAAGCTCGAGATTTCAAAAATACTGCAAAGTATTGGCCAAAATTGTTGTCTAGAGCTTTTGTAAAGTGGCAAGCCATCGATATTAATATTCAGTGAAATATTATTAGGTAAAGGTACACTAGCGTGTTCAAAAACTTGAGTCAATTGCTTTTTTAAGCCGTTATGCCAATAATGTCCAGTGCCCAATGCTGTAATCTGTATTTCTTGTCTAGTTGTTTGTAAAAGTGTGCGAGCATCCTTAAGCAAAATATTTTTAAATCTATTGTTCAATATCACAGATAGTTCATTATATGCTGAATGTGATAAATTAAATTTCATGGCCCAAATTTTAATTTCTTCTCGCATCTGTAGATTTTTTTCATAATCCATTTTCTCCTCGTCTGACTCACTTTCGCTATCAGCCACATTACTTAAAAAATCTGTCTGTTCAAAATTATCAGTACTACTATCGCTTTTTGGTTGTAAGGAACCATCATACGAATTGCTAGTTCCAACTTTATCGGATCCCGTGAAAACTTGTAAAGACTCCAGTGGCTTTTGTGTTAATTCACTGTACTTTTTATGTACTTTCCGTCGATATGCTCCACTTCTTTTGAATCGCTTCCATTTATTTAAGTCCATTTTCTTGAAATGATTCGCAGCAATACAATATTTGAGGTTATATCAAATATTCAAAAGAGATGTCTTATGGCTCTTGTAAGATAACATGATCCCACAAAAGCCTTCAAACGTATCTCTATTCTTTCAAGTGACTTAGATAAAACAAATTGCACTTAAAGACGTTTGGTTCTACAGCAGTTATATACAACGCTTTAGTAAGAGTAAAAGCCTAATGGCACACTAAATAAAGATGACACTAAGAACGAATATACTTCTAAGATGCTTTATTAAGTGCAAATTATGACGAAGACCAATTAATCTTTTAAAATGCTCTTGTAAAACCTTCATTCTGATAAATGTTTTATAAATATTTCTTACAAACGTCTACAAAAGTGCTTAGTAAATTTAAATGCTCTTTTAGCACGAAATGTCTTTTAACATGCCTTTGTAAGATAAGCCTTCCTAGTCAGGATGGAAATAAACCTTTTATAATGTCTTAATTCTTATAAGAGATTATTTATAAAGCAATTTTGCTAGTTGGGAATCTTTTTGAAATTTCGCATAAACACAGAAGTATTGAAAAGGACATAGGATACGTTTCATCCCGGGAAAAAGAACTGTTTCCGTGGGAAATTCACGCGGGCAAAGCCGCGTGCAAAAGCCAGTACTATACAAAACTCTTGGTTTACTTACTACAAACAAACAAGTACTTACAGACAAGTACCTACTTGTTTGCTAATATAATTATTTTAGCAAACAAGTAAAGTTTGAACGAACTTTAACGAATTAGTAAATACCTAGTTATAATCACTATATATATCATTATTTTTAAACTTTCGCGTTGCATTGCAAGTTTTAAACGCGCACGTACTTTTCTTATTGTTAACGTTTCGCCATTGTTACAAGATGCAATGGTCAAGTTTTTTTTCATTATAATGAACTAGCCTGTGCCCGCGACTTCGTCTCCGCATATCTCAGGTTTTAAGCGGCGTTCAAGATGAAACAACAGTGAAAACCGCATCAAATTTGGTCCAGTATTTTTTGCGTCATGCGCGTACAAACATACAGGCAGAAAGACAGACTGACAGACAGAAAAAATTCTAATAAAAATGATTTGATTTCTATTATTGGCCCTATGAACCCTCCTAATAGTTTTTTTTCTTAAATATCTTCTATGTATAGACACAGACAAGTTACAGTTTTATTATATGTATTGATGATGATTGATTTGATAGCCATGAAGAAATTTGTGTCGATCCACGGGAAAAGGTACCTTACGGTGATTGGCGCTTAAGTCTTTTAAAAAAACAAATCATATGAGTTCACTTAGCTTATAATAGGCACAGTGTCGTAAGTGCCAACGACTATAAGGTATCTTTTCTCGTGGATTGACACATTTGTTCAAAAGCAAAAAAAAATATTCGTCTAAAATACACTAACAGTTAGCAATTCTAGTCACAAGATCGTTGTCCAAAACTTTAATTAAGTTTACCCTTAAGTTGAACTTAATTGAGCAAACTTAGTTTTAAGACTTTAAGTAAGATTTTAGTTTTGTAAAGTAGTTAGATTCAAGCAACATCTGATTATTTATTTCGCAAGTATATAGGGCCAGCAAACTTGGAGAACAAAATTTGACATTTTCACTTTATTTTAAAGAAAAAAAATGAATAGTGCTGAGCAGTTAGAGAGCTTTGTGAAATAAAAATCCAAAATCCAATGGCTTATTTTTGTAATACAATTGTTTTAATATTGACATAAGTTTTCTAAACACGAGTTTTGATTCAATATTTAATAGTCATAAGACAGATTTCACTAGGTATGACAGCTGTCAGATTATTTTTAAAATAAAAATTTCGAACTATTTTCCATTGTTGTCCACTGTGTCATTTTCAACCTTGAACTTTGATTCCAAAATCATTAATTTGGCGAACGATGAAAGCCAAACCCATAAGAAAAACATAAATGTATCGACCAGTCTATAAAATTCTCGATCTAGGGTATTTTAATAAAAAAATGGCTCTACTAGTGATTGATCACTTATCAGACTAATTCTACCCACGAAAAGACTTCCAATTGCCACGATTTGTCTCCACTCCAGTGTCTCTAGTAGAAAGTAAGAAAATGCGTTTAACGAGACGTCGTTGAAGGCATCATTATAATGAAGCTTGCGATTGAATGAGTGACGATTGAAGCAAACTGGCAATAATAAAGAGCGGGTTTTGCCATCGGGGAAGCGAAGGAACGAAGACAATAAACTGTTCATAGAAGAGCCGTATTGTGATCTGAAGGTTTACAAGCAAAATTCGAACTTAATTGCAATAAAATAAGGCAGAAAATTATAATGCATACGAAAGAATATCTGTGACCTTTTAAGTGCACCATAGACAACTGACAGCTTCCGTCAGTAATCAGGTCACGTTCCTTTTTTGAAACGCGCGCGGTTGTGTCGCCGAAAGGACCGTAGAGAAATTCTGATGTGAATGAGGGTTTTATAGTCTGTGAATATATAGGATTTGTATGGGCTGCTCCAAAATTTATTTATTGTGCGTGTATTTGGGGAAAAGCGATTTGTATTCTTGGTCTATTTCAAGTATCCATCTCTATTTTGGGTCAGGGGATCCGACATGTTTTTATCTTGATAAAAATAACAGCTTAGATTTAAGAAATTGTTATAAATCAAGGGAAAATCTTAGTTGATGAGACAACCAAGGAGAATTTTTGATATCTGTAAATTCAAGAAATTTGCCAAATTTTATTAAAATTTATTCGTTAGTTTGCGTGAGATAGCAACAAATATTCATCTTCATTCACCAAAAAAGATCGAGATTTTTAAATATTACATGGAGTAGAGCTCGCTTTTGCCATTTTTTTTATCATAACTGCAAGATGTTTCTAAAACAATTCTATTTAATAAAAAAAAAATACACACAAAAAAAAGTAGTATGGTTACCGTTACTTAGACAAAAAAATACAAAATGGTTTTTGCTTTACTAACTTTATGGTAAAATCAACTATACGTATCCGATATCTGAAGATTTCCAAGTCTACTCTAGGCTTTACATACTCGTGTCCATTTTCCGCGCCAGTGGCGCCACCTACCGTCCGATTACGCCCACAAAGCGGTCGGACGCGAAGGACTTACATAGACCCCTAAAAATATGGACAGTATACATTTCTTATTCTAAAAAAAATAAGTTTTGTAAAGAAAATGAATGATTTTAGATTCGTTTATTTGTAATTGATGACCTTTAAGTTTTTTTTTAGTTTTTAATTTTAGTTTTGATATAATTTTTAATTAAGTTTTAAGTCTCTTTTTTTAAGTGGAACTTAACAACTACTTAACCGATATTATTTATTTTTTAATTAATATCGGTAATTTTGCATCAATAGGTATAGTAATACAGACAATGAACCTTTTTTTTTATGTAAAAAATAGGCTTGACCCCCATGGGAATTAATTTTCATCCGGACACTGTTACCTAAACGAAAAGTTATTGGCGCGGTTGTTTAGTTTTTGCAACACATAAATGAAAGAATGTGCCAGCTGCTCTTCCCGCGCAGATTGTAAGTCAATCGAGGGAAAGGGCTTTAAACTGGGGATTCCTCCACTCATAGGCAATGGGCTAGCAACTTGTCACTATATATCTCCATTCCATCAGAAAGCCCACTTTTCGGCTAAGCGTGGCCTTCGAGTCTCACGACTCTTGGCTCTGTCTTGGTCTACCCCGTAAGGGATAAAGACGTGATTATGTTTGGTATGTAACACATAAAGCAACACATATTATAGATTCGTGTTGTCCGTTAATATATTTACTAAGTAAACTAATGAATACTTTATTTTATGTATTTTCACCGTAGACCTCATCTCTGTCCTCGGGCAAGATTGTGGTCAAGAGTAAAGCCATATTTAATAAAATAAAAAAAGTAAAAATCCTTAAATTTCATTGACAGTTCCATAATGTTCAAAAGTCTATGGAACTAATCTAGATTTTGGTAATTTCAACATGTCGGAGGATAATCGAATCCGCCGATACCCTTGTCAGGTTTTCATGGAACGCCCGTGTCAATGGACGTTCTGGACTGTCCTTTGAACTTAATGTCAATGGCACAATCGCCCTTGATTCTACAAATTACAAACGTAGATGTCGTGCCTCAGTTGTGTCTCAAAAGCCAAAGAAATCGTAATAAAACATAGAAGTCTTACAGAGATCTTGTCACTTTATTTTAATTTCATTGGCTCTTGAGACGCAATTGAGGCACGACTGGCCGTTGGATCGTTCTATCCCACCTAACTAATATTATAAATGCGAAAGTGAGTTTGTTTATTCTCATTCAGGAAGTTCTCATTCTCATTGTTTGTTACCTCTTCACGTTTTATCTATTGAACCAATCTTCCTGAAATTTCGCATACACATAGTTAGAAGTACTGAGAAGGACAAGGGTACCTTTCATCCCGGGAAAAAGCACTGTTCCCGTGGGAAATTTACGCGGGCGACGTCGTGGGAAAAAGTTCTAATGGTATAGATAAAATAGGAAAGAATGGCGAGAAGTATGTAATAAGTAAGTATAATTTACCTATGCTAAAATCCGGACGTAAAAAAATCGTTTTGCTGTAAAATATGTATACAGATATGTAAAATTTTGTTCTGTTTTGGACGCTTAGATAAAAAAAAAAACTAATTCCCTTATCAATTGTTCGTTTTATCAGTTTCTATTAACATAATCATATTTCATGCATTTTTGTACAGTCCCCTATGTTTATTACTTCTAAGTGGATAAACAAGCATAGAGTAATTTAAACATCTCGCATATCTAATTGAATTGATGATCCCATAGGCTGATCGTACCCTTATCAAGTTTTCATAAAATGTCAATGTTCGCGTCGATCAAACGGTCTTTATCGAGTATCCATGGAATATCCTATTGGTGTCAATTTATGAACATGTCTGACCTAGAATAACTTTGTGGGTGTAATAACTAAAGACATAGAAATCTGAGTACCTAATTCGAGTATAATATACCTAGTAATGGCATCTATTACATTTTATATCTTAAAGAAAGTAGGTCTCATGCCACGCTTACAAAAAAAAATGGTTCAAATTCAAACGGAAATTCGATTTTAATGTGTGTTTGTGAGTGAGCCAAGGAGTGTCTGTTTCTGAAACTCCTTGAGACGAGCAAAGGAAAGAATCATATGCAGTCTATTCTATACTCTTATTCATACACATTTTTCAAATTTCTGTGCTACAACTTGATTCAAGACAGGGGATGACTTGAAGAAATTTTGCGTATCACATCTCCAAGGGGTGTCTATTAAAATACAGATTTTTATCACATCGATTATCATGTCCCAGAAAACTATTCCACGTTTTTCAATATATTTTTTACTTAAAACATCGAAAAACTTATTATCGCAGTTTCATAATATCGAACAACATTTCCAAAAAAAACGTTTTAAAATTTCTACTTTTCCAAGAAAAACGATATATCAAACTAACATTTCACACATGTATTAAGATATCGATGTAACCATTTATAATAACATGTTTCAATATGTAACGATGCGCATCATAACTATTAATCGCAGTAACGTTTCATCGAACGCTACATTCGCTTGTTGTTGCTTAAAACATGCAAAAAGGTATAACAAGATTAAGGCATACAGCAAGCATGCATGCAGCAAGCACAACAAACATGTAGTAAGCATGCAGCAGGCATACAGCAAGCATGCAGCAGGCATGCAGCAAGCATGCAGCAAGCATTCAGCAAGCATGCAGCAAGCATGCAGCAAGCATGCAGCAAGCATGCAGCAAGCATGCAGCAAGCATGCAAGCAGGCATGTAGCAAGCATGCAAGCATGCAGCAAGCAAGTATTTCTGGGTGGCTCCACCAGAAGACTCGCTCCGTCGGCCCTTCGATTCATTCGGGCACTTAACCTCGCTCCGCTCGAGAGGTCGCCGGCTCGCTTCGCTCGCCACCTCCCCCCCTCGCTTCGCTTCGGCCTCGTGCCCTCATTTTCTCAGGACCTCCTTTGCGAGCCTTCTGGTTCCGCGCGAAGGAATAACACTCTAGTATATGACAAAGTTGAGCCACGTGGAGTCGGGGTGCTCTGAGTCGGATTTGTGATCCATTTATAATTAATGGACTAGCTATAAATTTACTGTTGATCAATACAATACTACCAGATTAATCTATCTATATAGGGTAACATAATAATATAATATTTGATGTTTCAAATATATTGCAAACTGAAACTTACGTGGAAATAAAATTATGGGTAACAAAACTTTGATGTTTCATTATTTCGATGAAATACATAAAATTTGAAAAGAAATAACGATAGAGTGTGTTTGTACGTAATGAATAATCGTGTTAATGAAATTTCGATGTAAACAGATTTAAGGATTTGTTACATATTGTATTCAAATATCTGCGAATGGTTTTATGGGACATGAAAATCGTTGAAGTAAATTGCGATAAAGTGATGGGTTCCCCATCTCCAAGTGGTTTCATGTGTCATGTGTGTAATCATTCATCATTTTGGAAAAATATGTGAGAATATGTGTGTGTGTGTCGAATGGAAAACGCCTAGACCACTGGTCTTTATAGGCCACAATGTTAACCCTTCAATTGCCAAGATATTGAATCTATTTGTACAACCTTTGTTATTTAAAACAGCGTAATTGAAGGATACGAAGCGCGTTTCTATAGATTTGAGTGCGAGGGTTTCAGTCATATTTGTCACATTTAACGATACGAGATAGATAAAATCTTTATTTGCAGCTATAAAACACACATACAGTTTCATACAGCAATAAAAATTAAAAGAAAAGAGAGTACAAAACAAAAAAAATAACGAAAAAATTGGTGTGTGTTGCAGCAATACAATTTGATTTTCAGTTGAGATCCAAGAGTCTATATTTTGTCGATAACCGTCCAAAACATGAGTAGCGAACGTCATTTTTATTTCTTTCCGCTTCACCCAGATATTATGTCCCAGATATTGCTGTTTTACAACGCCCTATAAAGAATGGCTGAAATGCCATCAAAAATGTATAAATTACTTTTATTCTCGCATTTTATCGACATTAAGCTGCTATCAATCTTTTTGACAACGCAATACTTACAATATTATGCTTAGTATTTGACCGAGCGAGTGAAGCGAGCGAGGACTATAATTCAAGTTGGGGCAAAAACACATTGTTTGTATGTATTATGTATGTATGTTTGTTCGCGATAACTCTCGAACCGTTATAAATAAATAAATAAAAAAATAAAATAAATAAAAATTCTTTATTTGCTCCAAAAAACGTGAATTGTTATTTAGTTATAGGAGGCCGGGGAACTCTTTTAAGCAAAAAGCCTGTGCCAGAGCTCCCCGCTCTTTCCTGATGACTGCTAGAAACAGAATTTATTTAACTAAAGTTTAATTCTAGTTACATACCATAACCAGAAATGCCATCGACATCATCATATCTTTATATAAAAAAAAGGTTTTAAAGAAATTAATTAAAAGAAGAAAAAAAATTACACAATATTTTACCCACAGAACAATTTGGGTGAATAGATGAGAAAAGGAAGTTTGTGCTGCATTCACTATCACAGACGTGTCCTCTGCATCAAATAAGATTTATGCTTTATTTTAGTTACATACCATTTGAACCGTTGAATTCATTTCGATGATATTAAGAATACGTGTATCAATTATCCATATGCTTGGTTTCAGTATGTTAGCTAGTGAAAAATCGAAATGACGTAACACTATCGCGGGCAGTAAACGAGAAACAATAGAAGTTAGATTGTTGTAACTGCTAGCAGTTTCGAATCCACTTGGTATTAGATATTGTACCGCAATGAGGGATTTTCCGAGACCCAAATTAAACAAAAAAAATAGTTCCACATGACTTCATAGATGACGCTTAAGCAAAGGCAAGAGAAAAAGTTCCATACAAAAAGCAAAAATTCACGGGATTGGCATTTTAAAAAAAATAGTAAAATAAACATCTAAAAAGTATCAATATTGTGATTTTATTACCCACTATAGGACAGGCGTGTAAAACACGGCCTGCCACCGGTGGACAAACGCACAGCCAGCTCAGTGGTGCGTTATGTAGGAGACTCCGGAGTGGGTCGATGAGTTCTTGTCGCTCTGTGGAATGTTACATTTGAAGAAAGGGACCAGATATATGTTGTGTTTCAATTCTAAACCAGGGCGCCATCAACTATTAGTTGAAATCAATTAAACAAGTTAATTGTTTATATATCAAGTTAAATATATTAAAAAGAAAATATACATATTTGGTAAACTCACTTTTTAGTAGTTAAATATTCTTATTCCTTAATGCTAATTCTTTCTATAGGAATGTTTTAACAAATCCTTTCTTTTCTTACATGTTTCTTAAAACAAACTAATTAAGACTAAAGTCTAATTATCATAACCTATGAAAACACATGACATAGAAAAATGTCCTTATTCTTAAAGTTGGTTATAAGACCTACCTTTTAACAAAGGTTGAGAGCGTCCTCTCTATGTGATAAAACTAGGAACAAATCATATTAGGCAAAGTCTCTGCCTTAAAATATACTAATATATGATTTATTTACTTCTATTTAATACATTGTCACATTGTCATGTTGTCCAAACTAAAAATAAAACTATGCTTAAAATCATAAATAATATAGAGGTTCCAGCACGTCGCCGCGAGGAAGGGTTCCCAGAAGGCTGGCAGCATTACCCCTCAGCACCGCTATAGCAATACGCTGTGCAAAGTAGCTGCCCGCCCTCGGATCGCCAGTTACGTCGCGGAGGCGTGCTGAAACCTCAGATACTAAAGATTTTGCCTCTGGGCCCCATGGACCCATGGTCTCTACCGCAAAGGGCACAAAAATGTAGCTCGTCTCCAAGTCCACATACTTTCTACGCTTTATGGCCTCTGCCGCAACCGCTGCCGCCCCCGCGCTCACAGAAGTAAAAGGTAGATGCGTGGGTGCGAGAGTATCCACGCATGTGGCATCCCAAATGAGACACTTTCCCAGCCTCCACGGTACCAACGACATCCCATCCGGCCTCTTGCCATCTGACCTCATCAAGCCGCTCGGCTCCAGGACAGCTGGCACGGTGACCGATACGAGAGCCCTTCGGATGATGTCGTTTAAACTGCCATGACGCGACAAGCGTCCGGCACTCCGCTGGCAGGCTAAACCGTGGTGACCCAACTCGTTGACGTGTCTGCCACAGACGCACTGATGAGGCTCGTTAATCTTCAAACCCAACCTGAGTCCAACCGCTAGGGACAAAGTGCAGTTGTCCAACAGAGTCCCCAGATTTGCAGATGGAAGAGCCTGCAACCACAAACCTGACTCGCGCGCGGAAACAGCAAGCAATCTGGCGCGGTCAGAAGGTCCACTAGCGCCAGAAATCAGACCGTCCATTGCACGCTTACAAAGAGGCTCATCCCACGCTCTCTGGTAATGCGCGGACTTTGGCAGTGGGTCATCGGGACAAATGCTCTGCCAGGCATCCACTGACTCAGCTAAACCACAAATCCCCCCGGCACCCAAAGATGGGCCCAGAATTTTACCGGATAGGGGACTCGAAGCATAGACAGAAGACAGAAAAGCCGGCAAAGAGACATCGGATGTTTTTCTCACTCCCAAACCTCCCAATCGAATAGGTAGCGACGCCTGAATAAAAGATTTGTCGTCTAATGGGCAGTTCAGTACAGATGTCAGCGTATCCCTTATAATATCATCCAGACCTTGCAGGAGATTACGAAATTTCCAAAATTGCGCACATCGTAGTACGTATGTAAACTTGGGGACGAACAAACACGAGCGTATTATAGATAGAGCCATGTGTGCGTTGATCTTGAGTAACCGCTCTTGACGAAGACTTAAAAATGCCTATCTGATCGTCAATAAATGACGGCAAAGACTCATCTAATATTGGGGCCCCAAGCAGACGCAAGGACTCCTTTGTTACCACTTTAATATTAGGGGCTAACAAATTAAATCTGGTAAGCATGCATTCTCTAGCCGCCGGCTCAACCGACGAACCTATATATAACTCGCACTTCTCATAATTAAGCTCGAGGCCCATTTCCGCAAAAGAATTACCCAACAATTCTAAGTCCGACGCTACCGTATCAGCATCACCACCCAATGTGCCATCATCCAAATACCAGACGTTAAAATTACTCTTCAACGAAGATATAACAGGGTGAATGGCAAGACTGAAGATGGCGGGGCCGAGAGGGTCGCCCTGCTGGCATCCCGTGGACGAGTTCACCAAGTGGTCTTTGTAGACCAAATTTTTAGGAGAAGCGTAACACTGCCAGAGGTACGGGTAAACGGATGGAATATGCTCATTGACTGCCAACAACAGCTTCCCCCTATCCAAGGTATTAAAAGCATTCCGGACATCCACCTTGAGTAGAACTTCACCCCCATTTGAATTAAGATAGGTCCTAGCAGAATGGACTGCGGCCTCGCATCCCCCTGACACCGAAACCCAGTTGCTTTGGTTGGAATGTGTTACTGAGAATCGGAAGCACACTTTTACAGCACACTTTGGAAGCCATGCGCCGAAAGGTACTCCCCACCGCGATGGGCCTAATACCCCCGTCCTTTTTCCGCAAAGCTACCAGATTAGCACCATACAAAATATCAATGACATCCCCAGATACCTCCCCGACAACATTAAGTTCACTAATTTAGTCAGACTGGACAAAACACTGCCACCCATCTCCCCCAAAGGACAACCAATTAGATCCTTGAGGTGTTGGGGCGAAATTCCGTCCAAACCTGATGAAGAGCCACTCTTAAAAGACATAATAGTGGAGCGCACATCCTCCACCGATGCCAGGAAATTCTGCCCTGGAGAAGAAGGTGGATCAGGTCGACGCGCTGACTGCATGGGGGGTGGATGCTTCATCTCCAGGGCTTGTAGGGTTTCAACCGTATTTGGCGCCAAGACGTCACTCGTAAAAAGCAATTTTGCAGCCCTCTCAAATCACCCTCATTCACTTTGGATTCTATCCTTTTTATTGGATTCCTGTCGTGGGTTTTCTCCGTATGATTTAAATCTTCATGGGAGAGAGAAGCCGTGCAGTTGTTCTTAATTTTTTTAGTTAGAGATGACGCCTCTCCCCCGCCGCTGTTCACATGTAAGATTCGGTACGCAAAAGTTAATAGTTCCACCCAGGATTCTCTGTCATTCCTAGACACGACCGAATCTATGCATTTCCGGAAAGCAGAAGCTACCGTAAAACGTGCCCCTCTTGGAATACGTTTTACTACTGGCACGTTATTTTTTAAACCGCTCAATATTTTCCAAAGCGGTGGATCATTTGCTCCCCCCACTCGAGGACTACTAAACGATGCTGGAGCTGAGGTGGCACCTTCCTCTCCAAGGCCACGCCCGGGGCTGACTGACGGCGAGGCATTTATATGGTGAACTCTAGAAGTGTGTATTTTAAGACCTTTTCTACCCCTAAAATAACGGGGTTGAGAACATAGGTCACACTTAATCCAGATATCCTGCGAGTCCGAAGTGCTATTTGCGCCTGACTGGGACTGTGGTATTGTCAGTGACATATTTAGACAGTTTAAAATTTTTGTGCCCTTTTTATAGTAGTTAGAACAATATACTAAATTACCGTTAAAACTGATTTACAATATTACAAGTCGCAACTCAAAAACACAAAACGATCTCTTAGCCTAAAATAAATAGAAATGCCTTAAAATAAATTCTAAAGTTTAAGTTCTAGTTATAAAATGGATGTTACTTGGTAAATCCCATTTAAGGTCCTTTATTTTCTTCGAGTAAATTGTATCACCTCGTCATTCCCAGTAATGTAGGAACAGCTGGGGGTCCTGGATTGTTGATGTGGAGACATCTGGCCATGTGGTCTTGTATCGAATGGTGGTCGGCAATCCTCTTTGCTTACACGAAGTGTTATTGTTTTACTGGGATAAATAGGGGTTATTTATCCAAAGAAGATGATTACCCTTAGGATCAGGGTCATTGTAACCAGTATGTACAACGAAAAGAAAGAAAAATATAAGTGGGAACTCATTCTGAAGTAGTCATGTTACGACATCAAATCACGTGCCAAAGCACAAGAGAAAAAAATAGTTTAAACGAGTAAACTAATAAAGTATAACACGTGGAACGTGGAATATTGAAAAATAAAGCGTAAACTAACAACTTAAAACCTAAACTTAGCAGCGGCGTATTCTGTCCGCTGCATCTTATTTTCCACCCAGGGAGGTTTTAAAAAGCGAGGCGTCCAGCCCTGGAGCGCGCCTGCGTACCGAAGAAAGATCATCCTGGATCAGGTAACCTCCACGTCCTCTCTAGCTTTTTTGACACGAAATCAGAGACAAACACAGAGCTCGACCAGAGACAAAATTATAGAAGTGCGGCATTCATCTCGAAGAAAAAAGATAAAGTTAATCTAATAAAATCCTTGTTTAAATTATTATTCTATAAATTTTGACCAATTACCTATATTATTTACAAATATAAGTAAATAAAAAACATTCTAGCAACGCGTCCATCGCAACACACCACCTATGTATAGGAACCATTTCCAAACGTCAACGTCAGACGTCACTGTCAAACATCCAAGGTGTCAAGTAGACTTTACGTAAACAAACAGATGTGTTTGTTTTGGAAGACGAATAATTACAACTAAAAGCGTTAAAATAATAGTTAAATAAACAATTATGTGTAATGAATGTGCGAATCGGCAGACGTAAGTGCAGTATATGTGAAATTTAACACGGTTGTGTATAATACACGCAACAATTTGTTCAACTGTCAAACTGTTAGATGATTTTTTTTCTGCCTCTGGTTGACAAGAAAAAGCGTACCATATAGGTTCAGCCATTATTACGACTCGGCTTTCATAAAACGCTATCTGTTGAGACTTTTTTATACAGTTTTTTTTTTCTTAATTTAGCTGTCAGAAAATCGCTCATTATGTCTCAATTGCCAAAGAGATTGTACTAAAGGTATATTAATTATGCTTAAGCATAGAAATCACAAAGGGATCTATGATTTAGTACAATCTCTTTGGCTTTTAGGACTTTATCTAAGTGAAATCAAGGACCCAGTGTAGGTGTTAATTGAGAACCTTTCTTGGAAGCACATTAAAGAATGTCCCAAATAGAAATCAATTAACCGACAAGGAATGTCAGATGGCCCAGTAACAAATGCAATTGACACAGTTAGCGCGGACGTGTCAGAAAGTTTGACGAGTTTGGGCGCCATTGTCATTGTCATGCCTGATTGACACGGAATACTGAACGTAGGGGGACATTCCTTAAATTTGGTTTTGTAATGACTGAATAAGAAAGTGAAATGATACTTTAAGTTTTAATGAATACGAGTCCTTCTTTTTACTAATACGAGAATCCTACTTTCTACTAATTCTAGAGTTGATGGGATGTTGGAGCATGGAGGCTAAGCGCCTATTTAGAGAACTCGGGCGCAGAATATCGGACAAATCTAGAGACTCCCGCTCCTGCTCTTTTCTGGTGCAAAGGGTCTTGGGCTTTTGGGCAGCTTTGTACTGGAAACTTTAAGGGGCGGGTTCTAATTCTCTTTGACCATTGATGTAATATTTGACATATAAATTTTGTAAAAAAAATATATATAATTCTAGAGTTTAGAGTAACATTCTAAAATTCATGTTTTTTTTCAGGTAAAACAATCCCGCCCTGGCAGGAAATGTGAGTGACAAAGTAAGCTTTAAGAAACAGGAAAATTTTCCAAAATCATGAGTCAAAGTCAAAATCATTATTTTTTTATTCAATTAGGCGATAATAGCACTTTTAAATCGACTTAAACTTGGTTAACTACACTTGATAATGAACCGCCTCCAAATCGCAAATGGAGTAGAGGCGGCGCTACAACTTCCACTGCTGCATTATAATATAATCTTGATTATTTATTTATTTAACTTCTTTATAAAATACATGTTGATGGCGGACTTAAAGCCGGAGGATTCTTCTACCAGTCAACCAAGAGTTGATGCAGAGAAAAGCTATCATTTTGGATTTTGATTATGATAGTGTAGGCTTAGTTTTCTCGAAATACTCACAGGAGAAGAGCAATAGGGAGCAGCGACTCTGTTATATAATCTGTAGCTTTGCGAAGTTGTGGCTTACCAGGCTTCAGTCCGGTAAATGGACACGTGTCGAAACTGGACACGACCGCGAAATATCGTCTGTCTGTCTGTCCTGTATCGGTTACATGCAAAATCCCGAGTCATGAACCGAACATGACACAAAGAAGTTGAAGAAGCTTTGCAAAAGGCTTAAGGGTAATTTTGTTAACATCATCACGTATTTAAGAACTATGTTCTTGTTGGTGGAGCAACCTTCGTTTGCATCTATCTTCTGCTATCGATTTAAGTGACACAACCCTTGCCTTCTCTTTTATTTGGTCTATAAATGTTGTTTTTGGATTTCCTTTTAGTATTTTGTTTACAGGGGGAGATTTTGCGAAAGGGCCATTTTGCGAATGAGACATTCGTAGAGGTTTCAAAATGTTCCTCTCTCAAAATTTCCCTTCCTCAAAATGTGCCTTCCCCTACTGCCCTAAAAAGACTTGTCTAATAAACTAGTGACCCGCTCCGGCTTTGCACGGGCAGCTGATAGTTTTGCCTTCTATACATATATAAATGTTACGACTTCACTGATGAATGGGCCAATTGATTGATTAATTATTTTGTATTTAAAATGCAATTAATGGCTAAAGATGGTAAACAGGCTGGTTCCTGTGAAGACAAACTACTTACCCATATTTAATGTTATTATAATAATTATGGTCAATTTTATTTAAAACAGGAGACATTAGCACTCAATTGGATTATTAATTGCACTTTAATCATGTAAATTGTACCAAGAAATAATTACTTAACTGGCATTGAAAAAACCTAAGTATTTTTCCTATATTAGAACATTGTATTTTTATAGACGTTAAAAAACGAGGTTTTGCATTCATCGTTTATCATCCATCTTTTTAACTATCAAGTGTTGGAAATAAAAAAAATAATTTCACTACATCGTATATCATAGATTTTTCAAAAATGACACAAGTAAAAGTCAGTTAAAGTCATAACCTTTAAATGTGTAGGTGATGATCACATTTCTACGCTCGTTATTTTGTATTTGTATTATCCTTAACATATTTTATCTTTGGAAATGGGAGACAAATTGAAAGTAAACGTGGTTTAGCTTTTAGAGAATAATGGAATTTAGGAACATACAAAGCCTGCTTGTTTCACAAACAATCGTTTTGATTATTAAGTTTAGTTTCATAGAAATTCTCGAGTTATCTTCCAACAAACATACAAACTTAGTCTCGATTTTATACAACTTCAAAAATTTCCTTCTGAGGTCTAACAATTTCTTTATTATATTGAGACTAGGGCCTTCAAAATTGCAAAAAGGACAGGTTTAAGAACGGGGACAAAATTTAGGGATAACGGGAATACACGAATGCGCGCGCGCATCCGGCTTCGTGTTACACATTTCCGTCTCTTTTTTACACTACCTCAGATTGAAAGAAACCGAAAATAAAGAAATATGTACCTAACATAATATGAGAAATTGTCTACTACATATTATATAAATACACAAAGATCAAATCGGTCGTTTGGGATTTTTCCCCAACTTTTTGCTATAAGTCATCTAAAAGTTACAAGCAACCGCGCAAAATTACTTTATCTTCGCAAAAAAATGTCTTGTTAAACAATATTCAGTTTTTCTTCAAGGTGAAATGTAGAATATTCCATTGTTTGATTAAATGTATAATTAAAAAACTGTATTCAAATTACAATTAGGTTCCCTTGTTTTTTAAAGTCAAGGTTTTAAATAACCCAAGCATAGATCTCATTATTCTTAAAAGTCAGTCAGGTAAAAGAAAAATACGTATAGTAGTCATGAAAATGACAAGTATATGACCATAGGCGGTTTTGAATATTGCCGAAGAAAAGAGAGGCAAAGGCCGACCTCTTACGATTTGGACCTTAAGACTTATTCTCGTATTAATCGCTGCGACATCGTGGCGACTGGCGAGCGATGTGTGAGCGGTGCGAAAATAGCGGTGCAAAAGGATTTACACGACTAATGTCAAAAAAGAAAAATATCCGAAGCCAATGTCCAAATATAAAAATGGTAGGCCACAGTACTGAAGACACCGGGCGATGGGCCTCACCCCTATCATGGTACACAACAAAGGCGAATGACGCAAGAAGATTAGAAGAACCTACCCCAAAAAGATGTAGGAAATGACTAGGACTGATGATCCAGCCAGACACAATAGAAAAACCACATTTAAACACTATAAGAGATAATTCTCTTATAGTGAATAATAATAGTGTTAAATACTGTGCTCTAGTTTCACATCCACTGTTTCCCATCATCATAAAATAATAGGTACAACAACTTTTCGACATTTTTATATCTGTCAGTGCAGATGCAACTGTACACGCCTGCATTCATCGAATTTATATTCGTCGGAACAGTTTTATACTCGTACCTCATCAATTTGGGGCTTCCGACGACACGAAGTCGTTAAAATGTAATCTGTCTTTTGATTTCGTGTCGTAAATTCGTAATAAATCGTGTTCCGTCGTCGTTTTTGCGACTTTCTTCTGATTTTGTTGAGAGATTTGTATAAGAAATAAAACTTCAAAGACTTATTAACGTCCACATAGGGTTGTAGGATATATATATAGAAAACTAGCTGCCTTTCGGGGCTCCGCTTCGTAGGAATTTTGCGATTAAAAGTATCCTATATTTTCGCCTTCATTCTACCCTAGTCGGATGCTTTACACTAACATACATCGCACTCGCAAACTTTAGAACTGACGTACATAGACGTTTCGCACTTAGAAATTCCGTAGCGGAGTCATATCTTTCGAAAACCGTCCAGTAGTTATTGCATAAACGAGTCACAGACATCCAATGAAGGCTTGTTACCGGTACTAAACTATCCATATTAACTCCTGGAAATTATTACTTTCCGGTACTTTGTATGAGAATTTGGTACCGATACCGGTGACAAGCCCTACATCCAAATAAACAAACATCTATTTCTCACAAACTTTACGACAGATGAAACCGAATAAAATCATATAAAAGACAGCCTATAAATAATATCCACACCAACTTAGATACCTACATAGTATTCAGTCCCGTATTAGTATTCAGGTTAGGTGTCCCACACAATGCCTAGCTCTTCATTATATGCTGTTGTTATGCCCAGCTCGGATCCAGGGCTTATATTATGAGATCTAGACGGCTTGTAGAAATGCTAGGAATGTTAGCAAACTTGCACACTAAAATGTAACAAAGAAATCCTGCGTTCTTATAACATACATAGAGCGTTCTTTTGCTCGTATCATGGCGAACGCATTCCATTTCATCTTCTTTATAAATCCCTACATTTTTTAACTTTATATGCTTACTTATTTCGCTAGACTCTTCTGGTCATTACATATAAAGTAGTGTTTTATATTTATTCAGTTGTCAGTCAACATTGTATGAACATATAAAGTTTGAGAGCGCATTAAAAATCCAGAAAATGCTTTACATAGCGCGAGCCGAGCTGTAAAACACGTTTTATGGGCCCAGGGGCCTGACGGCTTAGTTACGGCCTGAATTAGACCGGATTTCAGTTTTACAGAAATATTTGTTACTAGCTACGCCCCGGGGCTTTGCTATCGTTGGAATTTCGGGATAAAAAGCACCTTTTTGCGTATAAAAATACCCTATGTGCTATTCCCGTATTTCTTTACCCGTGTACCAAATTTCATCAAACCTCGTGCGGTAAATCATGTGTGATTGAGTAACACACTTCTGTACATCCTCACATAGACATCTTAACTTTAGCATTTATAATACTTGTGGTAGTGGGTGTAATTATAAATATTAAAAGAATATTCTGATATAAATAGAATTTAAAAGAAGAAAATGGGGAAGATCTTAGCCAATAAAAGTTCTACAGTCACCAGCATATATACCTCTCTCTCTCTCTTTCACATGCACCTACTCAAATTAAAAAAAAAGATTCAATTCAAAATTATTTTAAAATTCTTTATTTTTCTCCACAATCTAAACATAACAAACAAAGTAAGTACATTAATGGACGGTTGAACAAAAGGCACCTGAGCAGGTGACGAATGTACAATTTTTATTCCAGGGGACGAATCTTTAAAATAAATTAAAATTGGCTGGCCTATCCTGCCGGGGGACGAATAAGTACTTTTATAGGGGCCGAATCTGCAACTTTTATTCCAGGGGACGAATTTTAAGGTACGAGGGGGTACCGACTCGTCCTCCCTGAGATAGAGATAGAGATACGGGTCAGGTTTATCTGCTCTGACTGTGCCAGATGTATTTTTGAAAATACTAGTTAAATACTATGGTAAACCCTATCCGATCTGATCAATGCTGATCCTCTTTGCAGCTAAGTACCAATCTCGGTGACAAGTTGGCTGATCCTAGTTACGTGGGCTGACCCCACTTGACGCACTTGGCAGGCTTCCTAGGCGCTAATGGATCTTATGCTGGCTGGCTGCGGCTACACTACATTACGGTGTATTCCACTCTGTTCACCTGGATGATAGATAGATAGATAGATCAACACTTTATTGCACTATTTACAGAAAAGAACATACAAAGTAGTGACAAAAGTAAATACATAAATGAGCGCAAAGGCGGGCTTATGGCAAACGCAATTTATGATATACATACAACCTGACTCTCTTCAAAACCAGAGTGAGTAGGCTGCTTCTGGGTAAGCTCGCTTCATCGTAGACCTCATCTCTGTCCTCGGGCAAGATTGTGGTCAAGAGCAAACCCATATTTAATAAAAAAAAAAAAATATCATCAAAGAGTAGACTTTTTAGTATCTTCATTTTACCTCGGACACATTTCACCCAAAAAAAATACATAAAACCCACAGTACAGCGCTCTCGGGCTATCGCGAAGTGTCTCCACGCTCGCACTCGCATACTTCGACATTGGGTTGGGTACTCTATCATTGGAAAACGTAGTACTAGGATAATTTAAAACTAGCGTACTTCGCACTCGCATACTTTAGAACTTATCGTGAAGTGTCAAATACTACTCGGCGGGAATCGACACACGAGTCCCTACTCTATTTGTTATTATTTCGGAAGTCTGTCGGGAGTTCCCGTGAACTACTACGTACGATATAAGACTCTCATCTCTAAGGACTTTCTATTTAACAGTACTTAGAAATTCAGTAGCGGAGTCCATTTCGACTGCTATAATAAAGTGTTCCTGCTACGAATGATAATTATCCCGTTATAACACCCATTATACACTATATTTCATTCATACATGGGATTTTTTGCGCAATTGTATCCCTGCACATCAAAGGATTTGCCAATGCGAGCACCGGGTATAATTTATGCAACAATATGGATGTAGTTCGAAAATTCTTACACAATAGTGAGAGTTCCTATTTTTCCTGTGTGTGCACTAAGTCACGTGCATAAGCACGTGACTTAGTGCACTTATAAATTAATTATGCACTGTGACGTCACAAGGGGTAGGTCAGTTAACCTGATTAACCCGCCGACCTCCAGACATCACATCGATTTGTTTGCAATCTATTTAGAGGTAAAACGAGCTGACGGATTCCAGAATGATTGATTTCTAGAGAGAATTCTAATACTATTTTATTCATGGAAAAGGCACAATGAATCTAAAATTCGTCGAAGTTGTCAAGATGGACCAAAAATTTTAGCCTAGCTGTTATTTGACAAGATTTTTTATTTGACAAGGTTATTTCAGTATGCTTTTCAATTTCTTTTTTCGTCAACTTTTCTATTGTATGGAAATTAGCCTTTTGCTCAATGAAAATAGCTGGTAAATTGTATGTTTTACAACCCGATTTAATCATACAGCGGCCTAATCAGAGATACAATGCTGTTCATTAGGGATTACCCTTCCTTTTAATTAGCTCCAAAACCCGAATACAATCCCAGCGCAGATGGCATCGGGCCAGCCAGTACTGGACCGTTTACAAAACGACCACATTCAGACTATCATAAAATTTAAGAGTTCCTTCCATTTTCTATGCTTACTCTTCACTCCCATACCAGCATTGGAATTGGTTTCAAACTGGGGGTTTGTGTCATAGGCGATGGGCTGGCAACCTATCATTTGCCTTCATTATATCTGATCTCCATTCCTCCAATAAGCCCACTATTCACCTAAGCGTTGCATGGCCTATTTTTAGTGAGAGTCTAAAATCTTCAAGTTTAAGCCTCATTGGTTTGAAGCCTGAAATTGGACGTTTTCAAAAGGTTTTGGTCGGATCTTTGCTATTTCTGAACTGGATAATTAAGAATGTAATTGGTTTGTTTAGGGCCAACGGAGTAATGAGGATGTCGAACGGTTTGGAAATTTCCAAACAATAATGTCAGTGTTTTTGGTCAGGATATAATTTTTTTTTAATAACCATTGAATTAATCTAATCTAAGAATATGTTTTCTTCCATTTTGCATAATTTGAACACAGGAAAACAACTTTTAAATGTCATTTTCACTCAGTGATTCAAAATGTTTTACATACTTACCAATTGGAATATATTCCACAAGGAAACTTTATATATTACTATTCGAATCTTTTATATTTATTATAGTTGACTTATATTTTAGCCGAATTTAATGTTTGCGACAAGTTTGCGAGGATATATTCTTGTTAGTCCTTTATGCAAAAATCTACTACTAACTAATTTGTCATCATCAAGAATTTAATAATGTTCTTGTCGGTGAAGCATTTCATCTGTCTTCTGCCATAGATTTACCTGCCCGTACTACACAACCTCTGCTTTTTCTTTTATCTGATCCGTAAATGCCCTTCTTGGCTTTCCTTTCCTCTTAGCTTCGACTCTTTTTCATAAAGTTGTCGTGTCGTGTAAGGTGGCCAAGCATCTTTCCTCGCTTTGTCGTCAAACTAATTAGCAACAAGTACAGAACTAAAAATATAAATTACTCAACGGGTCACAGTCCGGTGACCATAAGGCATGACGTCATAACTCACTAATAGCATCAGGTAAACATTAGCTAAGCTTCAAAGCAAATGTAAGTCGTTGAACTGTTTTGGCAGCAATCTGTCGTAAACAATTAGGCAAGTACTTTTAGACGTGTGTATGACTCGGTTTGAGTGAAAATAGAACCATGTGAAATGTATAACTCAAATCAGACACATTCATTCACAAGAAGAATGACGTCATTTAATACTAATCAAATGACATACCTACTGTTTTGAATATTTTATCATAATTTATAGTGGACAAATGACTTTTTTTAACCAAAAATATGAAATTGCAAAGAAATAAAGTACGGTACCTATGCATGATTAATGAAAGCGATATGAACCAGAAGAAAACTGATGCTAAACAGCTTTTTAATTTTCGGAACATCGTCCCAGCTTCCTGGTGTGAATGTTCTGAATGTGTGTATAAAGACAGCGAATATTTTTAGGTGCATTTAGATCAAGATAAGTTTCTACATTCTGTCTAGTTTTTGAATGGGAAGCTTCATATTAGCGTAGTATAATATTTCCCGCCACAACACAACAAGTTGCATAAATGAGTATGGCCAACAGCACATAAGTCACGTAAGCGCAAATTCGCCTTTATTACTACCGCATAGAGGTGAATGTAGGATAGCTTGACTGTAGTTCTACAGTTGACTGTACCTAGATAATCCGACTTGAATAACCGCTTTCAATTTCCTTGCGCGCGCTTTCTCTGTCATTCAATTTAATTCCTTCACTCACAATAACTTCGTTTATTTATTGATTATTGTATTTTTTCGTCTCGTAAGTTAAAAATTGATTTTAGTACTAGCGGTCTTCAAATATGGATTCATGGCAGTTACAGATGATCCTTGTCCAATACTATTTTTGTCTTCGTAGAGGTCAAAAAAATTATTATCGAGAGATGCACTCAACTCAATTTGGACTACTCCCACGATGACACAGTATATGGTTAATTTTAATTTGAACTCTTTTTAGAACCTTGTGCTTAATTTAAATTTTAACTGTGCAACTCAATTGCAACAATTTCATATTTGGAATAACGTGTGACTTAAGGGGGGTTAGGCGGTCAGCGAAAATTCATATGAAGCGGCTGAGGCGGGGGGGGGGGGACGTCCCGGTTGCGCGCTATTCACATTTTTATCAAAAAGTTAATAGAAATGTTTAGTTTTTCAAAAATTTAAATCAGTCACGAAATCGAAAAGGTGAAATACCTTTGTGTTGGTGATTTTAAAACATTTTTTATTATAAAACACGGATGTTATCTGTATTCATATGAAATTTTAGAGGTAACTTCAGGATTTTTTTCTATCGAGCAAAATTTTTCCCATCGTGTTTTGGAAACAGTCCTCCCTTTAAACATACGTTCTACAATACATATCAGAAATTTCAGGGCGAAAACTCTTCAATTCTTTAAACAGCAGCATATAGAAAACAGCCAATATTGCCGTTTTCACTTACTGAGAGCCCTTAACTAGCGATGTGCCGCCAAAAAATTTACTGTGCCCAAAATTTCTCCCTTTGAAAATTTCTGAAAATTCTCAGAAATTTCTCGGTTTTTTATAAAAAAAAAATCCGTTCTCGAGAGATTTCGGGAGTGGCACATCACTACGTGTGACCAATTAACACATTTTGAAATCTCAAATCAGAATTACAGAAATAGATGTTTTTGTCAAATTTTTTGGGAAGTATACGAAGATCTGCTACGTAATATTTAATTATAGACAACCAAAACAATAGACGACCGGTTTACGAACGACGACGACGCGACGCAACCGGTCGACCTTAGCCCACGCGTGGCGCTAGTATGTATGACTCATGCTCATTATCATAAACAAACATTATGTTGATGATGTCCTAGTATATGAACAAACTTATTAGGCCATAATTATTTTATAAGCTTCTAACAACTTCTAACCCACATACAATATCAATTTATTGGCAACAATAAAACATATAACGTGTCCATTCACTTTATGTCGAACGCCCCAAGTTCGTCAGACCTTCTTTGGTCTTTGTTCTCTCTTCAGGTCTTCCTCGCTTTCTGTACCCATCAGTTAGAACCCAGGCCAGGTAGTAAGGTATGAGACAGGGATTCATGGAATGAGAGTGGAGAGGCTTTTCCCCAGCAGTGGGGCATGCTGTACATAGCTATTTAAAAAAACAAAGATTTACAAAGACTACTTACTGCTTTCAAAGCGCAAGTGTAGAGTTGCGCCACGAAATTATCTCCAAAGACTGTTTTCTACATATTGTAAGTACTTCTGTTTAATAACGATAGATTACTTTGTTGCTACGTAATGTCTAGACCAGGTCTAGACTGATTTATTATTAGATCCTATCCTACTTCCATCCAATGTTATTGCGACTTGAGGAAAATCTGATACCAGAGAAAATCTGTTATCTAACAAAATCGGTAAAAAATAAACTAACTATTAATATTATAAATGCGAAAGTAAGTTTATTTGTTTACTTATTTGTTTGTTTGTTACCTATTCACGCTTTATATACTGAACCAATCTTCCTGAAATTTTGCGTACATGTATTACTTATAGTCAGAAGTACTGAGAAGGGAAAAAGCACTGTTTCTGTGGGAAATTAACGCGATCGAAGCTGCGAGCAACAGCTAGTATATAATATAATAAAAAAGAAAATAGAGATGTTTGTTCTTCGTCGTGCGTTGCATTCATTCCTCACCTGATGAACGGGTTGGTCTGGATTATTTTTAATTATCAGCCTATAGTGCCCCACCGATGGGCAAAGCCTCCCCTCTAGCTCGCCTTTCCTCTCTATCTAGTGTATTACTTCTCCTTTATATTCGTCTCCTTTCTTCTTAATATTCGCTGCATCCAGAGTCCAGGCCCTTGATTCTACATATTACAAACGTAGATGTCGTGCTTCAGTTGTGTCTCAAACGCCAAAGAAATCGTAATAAAACATAGAAGTCTTACAGAGATCTTGTCACTATATTTCAATTTCTTTGGCTCTTGACACACAATTGAGACACAATATCGACGTTTGTAATTAGTGGAATCGGCCCCCAGATCATCCTACCATCTCGTTCTGGGAGGTTCACCTTTTTCGACGTCAGCCAGCATGGATCCATTCTGAGGTTATTTTAGCCCAACTTTTATGCGGCATCCTGCAAACATGGCCTTGCCTTTGAGCTTTGCTGCCTTCGCCACATCGACTATTCCAGTTTTAGAGCAAATTTTGGAATTGGTACAGTACCTGGAATACACAGGTTACTTGGTATCTAAATTTCCCACCGGAGCGGACAAATATATGTATGTCATACATAGTTAACAAATCATAGGCAACTTCCACATTCATAACTCGTGCTGAATCCCGGGAATCCCCGGGCTGTTAGCGGGATTGCCACAGGCTTGCTGTGACAATTTATTGCGAGAATTTTCCGCCAGGCGGCGCTATCGCGCTCTCGATAAATACAGTTCTGCCTTTTGTGTGGAAAAATTGAAATGGAAAACAAAAGAGTGCTTTGTGCTTCCATTTGTGAGTGTTTTTGGATCGGAGATATGTACTAGCGTCAATTTACTCTATGTGGGTGAATGAATTTTGTTAAAACCAGTCTTTCGTCGAAAGCATGAAAATAGAAAAAAAATCATATGACATTTTATTTTTTCTTTGGTGAAAGTGTCGAAGTGAGATTTAAGTTCCTTTTAAATAGTACTAACAGTTTTAATACCTATAACAAATTATTATATAGTGAAGTATTATTTGTTCCAATTGTATAATATGCAGCAAAGAGTAAATATAAAATTAGTTACAAAACTGGTACAAATTCTAGAAATTAACCTTTCTGGTTAAATGCGGAAATGCCAAGACCGAGCCCAGTCGACATTTGCCGCCCTTTTTCAGATTTACCAACATCGCAACGTGATAGGTCACCAAGCCTAGCCACACGGGGTGTGGGTGGAACCGCAAATTAGTGAGAACAGATGTTACGCTTCCTATGGATGTTTTGACCAGTTTTGACAATGACAAATGTCACGAACTTTCATCATGTTATTTAAAAATAAAAAACCGGCCAAATGCGTGTCGGACCACGCATAAAGTAGGGTTCCGTAGTCATTTTTGGCACCGCGCTGTTTTACATTTCTTGCATCATCATCATCTCCCTAGCCTTTTCCCGTATCTCACGGGGTCTGCTACCTAATCCTGTTCTTTTGGAAAAAAGTGTATATTTTTATTTTATTTATAATTTCAAAAGTATTTGTTTGTAATATAATGGGTGAAACTAAACGCAGGCGTTTCCTATTGTCGCCGCCAGGCATTTTGGGGTTCTCACATTGCTCGCGTGAATGGCATGGCGGACGGCCGCCATTGTCCTGTGCGATTTCGGTTTGATTTTTAATACGCGAGAGGTCCCGCGTTCTTTGATTGTTAATTAGTTTGAGTTATATTTGTGAATTTCCTGTTTGTTAAATAACTATTGAACTTTTGTGTTTGTGAAACCTTTTACTTTGACTGTTTCTTGTGAGATGCGAAACGTGGCTGCCTGGAGACGCCGAAACCTGTTGCCGAGTGAACCCTCGTGAAGAAAGCAAGGTATTTTCTGGGGATTGAGATCTCATGGGGTAGGTTGGGTGACTTAGGGAACACCACCTCCTCCGAAGACACCCCAACTTGGATTAAGAAGTCAACTTGGTGAGTTTCATAATAAATTTAGTTTAGTTAATTTATAGGTTATGTTATTATATAGGGCCCTGTAGCTCCCTTTATAAGCTACGGTGGTAGCAGTCTGCGTATAGCTTAAGTTGGGTTTTAGTCGGGCAAACGTGGTGCCGCGTGGAGATTTTTTCCCGGTACTTATTTTTACCGGTGGTTTTTTCCCGGTGAAGTTCCGGTACAGAATTCTTCCCGCCGCTTCGTTTGTCCGGATTCTCTGCGCACATTTTCTGGTAGCAGAGCGTAGTTTATCTACCCTCTATTTGTTCGTTTGTAAAAAAAAATAATTAATTGTTTGTAAAAATTATTAGATTTTTCTTAGTTTGTTTGTATAAGAATATTTGTAACCTTTTTTGTATTTGTTTGCGGTTTGTACCGTGCGTTCCGGGTTTGTGCCATTCTCATACCTACCGCGGTTCTTCGTGTAGTTGTTTGATTTTGTTGTTTTTTATTTACCTTTTGTTATTTTTTGTTTGTGACTTGACGCGATGGCGAAGGTCTCCAATGCTAGGGCGACACTCGCCAACGAATTGAGATGGTTTGTGACGGCTGGAGGACTCCTGTCACGGAAGGACAGGGAGGGCGCCATACTGCTAAGAGCGGATCACCTCCACTCACGATTGATTAGCGCGGAAGCGGCCATGGTGGTGCTTACCGAAGCCGAACTTGCCCCGGAGGTCTACGCAGGTCACATGGCGGACATGGACCAGATCCTGAGTCTGCACGATGATATCGCGGAGGCGGCGACCGCAATAAGGGCGAGACAGGCTGGCGGACCAGCCCCTCGCACCCCTGTTAGACAGGAAGGACCAGCGGTTACTGGTCGGCTCCCCACCCTTCAGCTGTCCCACTTTGGGGGTAGGATGGAGGAGTGGGTGGCATATAAAAATATGTTTGAGTCCCTGGTCGTAGCACGACAGGATTTGTCGAAGGCCCAGAAGATGGCCTACCTCCTCTCCACTCTTGAGGGTGAAGCGCGGTCGCTCATCCAGCACCTCCGGGTGGAGGACGACCAGTACGACACGGCTTGGGAGTTATTGAACTCCCGCTATCAAAACTTACGTTTGTTAGCGGATGCGCACGCCGCACAGTTGATGGCCCTGCCCAAGGTGGCCAACAGGGCACAGTTGCGCCTGCAGTTGCTCACGCCCGTTACAGTGGCCTGTAACGCGCTCCGCACACTGGGGCTGCCGGTGGACCAATGGTCTTTTTTGTTGGTGCACATTGTATTGGGCAAATTGCCCAATGACATCCGCTCGCGGTTTGAGCGCGAAAATGCGGAGCGGGATAGCACCACCCTACCAACCTTCACTGACTTGGTGAAGTTTTTGGAGTTTGAGGCACGGGCTGCTGAGAATACCATGACGGACTCAGCCCCATCCAGAGCGCCTGAACGCAGGCCCTTGGAACCCTCATGGAGAGGGAAGCCCCAACAGGGACGGCAACCGCCACCGCGTGGAGCTGGTGTGCGGGTTGCACACACGGCAGCAGTCGCGGGTGACGCGGACTGCCTGCAATGTGGCCGGATGGGCCACAGCCTGCTGCAATGCAGGGACTGGCAGAGACTGCCAGTACAAGATAGGCGCCGCATGGCAAAGCGGCATGAACTTTGCTTTTATTGTTTGGGCGGTCACTATGCACGTGACTGTCCCAATGCCATACCATGCAGTGCATGCCGTGGGCTGCACCACGTGATGCTCTGCATGAACCGAAACGGGGATGGCCCCCGGTTGTTGAGGCAGGGGTCCCCTATGGGCGGGGGCGCTCCTGCGCGAAGCCCTCCACCATCGGACGGAGGACGCGGCTTCGCTCGTCGCACCCCCCCTCGGGAGGGGGGTCGCGTACCGGCGCGGGTCTTGGCGGACCGGGACCACGCGCCCCAGGGTCATGGCCAGTATGTGGCTGGCCAGGCCCCGGATAGGGCCCCCATGGGCGGGGGCCCTAGATCGGACGTGAGAGTGGGGACACCCCCCTCCACGCGGGTTACCAATACCCAACACATGCAGCCGCAGCGGTTTTCTCCGCCGCTGCACGAGTACCCACGGCTGGAGTACCACCCGCCGTACCATATGTATGGCCGGGCCGCGGGTTATGCCCCCTCAGATGGGGATGTGCACTCGCCCGCCATATTATCCGGGTCAGTGGCGCGCCCCTGGTTTGGAGAGAGTGGGGAGCCCGTAACTAGCTTGCTCCCTTGCTGGGACAGAGCCGCGGACGGTTCTGCTCCCTACCGCGGTGGTCCGCGTATGGGGTCGTGGGGGAAGCCATTAATTTGAGAGCTCTGTTGGACTCAGGGGCTCAAAGCAGTTTGGTTACCACTCGAGTGGCACACCAGTTAGGTTTAGTCGTGGAAGACTCGCCTGTGCCACTTCTTGGAGTTGGTGGCATACAAGTGAAGTGTCTGACGGGCCAGACACTTGTCACCTTTTCTTCGCTGAAGTCCTCCACAATGAGGATCACGACTTCGGCTATGGTAATGGATACCATTGCGGGTTGGCACCCCTCGACAGACATACCGCCGGGTGTGTTGTCTTTGGTTTCGGGTCTGGATTTGGCCGACCCCTTTGTCTTTCATCCCGGCCCAGTGGACTTGCTCCTGGGCTCGGACGTATTGGGTTGGATTTTGTTGGGTACCCAGAAAGCTCTGGGTTCGTCTTCACTGATGGCAGTGTCTACTATCTTTGGTTTCGCCCTGATGGGCCCTGTGTTTGACAATAGCACCGTGGAGGAGCCACCGGTCGTCGCATCTGCGTCCTTGGCCAAGACCATGCAAAGGTTTTGGGAGGTGGAGGAGCCACCTATGAGTTCCAGGATGGATCCGGAGCACGCTGAGTGCGAAGCCCTTTTTCGATCGACCACGGAGAGGTTGCCCTCCGGTCGGTTTGTAACTAGGTTACCTTTTGTTGCCTCTCGTCCTAGCCTAGGGCAAAGTAGGGCGCTTGCGGAGAAACGACTGCTGTCCATGGAGCGACGTATGCAGCGTGACCACGTACTTCGCGATAAATATATTGAATTTATGCGCGAGTACGAGGATTTGGGTCACATGTCTCCGGCTCGAGTTGATTGGAGCTCAACTGAGCATTATTTTTTGCCCCACCACGCGGTGGTGAAGGCCTCAACGGGCAAGTTGCGGACTGTCTTTGATGGGTCCGCACCCACTTCGAACGGAGTTTCGTTGAATCTATGTTTGCATTCAGGTCCCAAATTGCATAGGGACATAATTGACATCATCTTGAACTTTAGAAGACATCAAGTGGTTTTTGGCGCGGACATCCGGATGATGTTCCGCCAGACAGTCATACATCCTGAGGACAGGCGATTCCAGTTGATACTCTGGCGTGAGCGCCCTGAGGATCCTGTGACGGTGTATGAACTCAACACAAACACGTATGGTTTGAAATCTAGTCCCTATATCGCCATCAGATCATTGCTTGAATTGGCAGAACGGGAACGGATCCGCTTTCCCCGTGGGGCTTCCGTGCTGTCACGTGACTTGTATGTTGATGACGTGTGCACCGGAGCCCAAAGTATTGAGGAGGCCCTCCTACTGCGGGATGAATTGATCGAAATATTGAAGACAGGTGGCTACGAGCTACGTAAGTGGTTGTCCAATGAGCCTAGAGTTCTAGAAGGGATCCCGGAGGATCACCAACAGAACCCTCACCTGTTTGAGGATGTAGATGATCCCAACAGGATAGCGGTGCTGGGCATGCAGTACCAGCCGCTAACCGATATTTTTACATTCCAAGTGGACTTGGAAATACCAAAGGTCTGGACTAAGAGAACGGTGTTGTCCGTAATAGCCCGTATGTTTGATCCAAGCGGTTGGATCAGTCCAGTGATATTCTCTGCAAAGTGTCTTCTTCAGAGACTTTGGACTTTGGGCGTCTCGTGGGACGAGCCGCTGTTTGGTTCTCCATTGGATGATTGGCTCGAGTTGTTTTCATCGATTAAGGAAGTCAATCGGATTGCCTTGCCTCGTCGAATATTGCCACCCGGGAAATATCGAGCCAGCCTGCATGGCTTTTGTGACGCGTCGGAGCGAGGCTACGCCGCGTCAGTCTATATGCGGACAGTTGACGCCGATGGCCGGGTCAATGTCTCGCTTTTGTTAGGGAAGAGCAAGGTCGCCCCCATCAGGACTAGGCTGACTATTCCCAAGCTTGAGTTGAGTGGAGCTCACCTTCTCTCTAAATTGTTGCATCACGTTTCATGTGAGCTGGCGGCCACGGTCGAGATACGAGACATCTTCGCCTGGTCGGATAGCCAGGTCGCGCTTGCATGGTTGCGCGCGGCCCCACATACCTTGGAGGTTTTTGTGGGAAATCGGGTTTCCCAAATCCAGAATATCGGAATTGATATAACATGGAGACATGTGCCGGGAGAGCTTAACCCAGCGGACTGTGCTTCCCGAGGTTGTACGGCACCAGAATTGGTGTCACACCCGCTCTGGTGGGGTCCAGAGTGGCTGATGGGATCAGAAACTTCTTGGCCTGTCTGTCAGACAGATGTTACTTCTTTGAGTTTGACCGGGCTCCGTGTACATGCTGTAGTCGCTGAGACGACGTCGGAGCCGGATTGGCTACTTGCTCGGTATAGCAGCTTGGATAAGCTTCTGGGTGTTACCAGTTGGATTAAGCGTTTCATACATAATTGTAGAAACCCACAGGCAAAGCGGTTGGAGCCGATTGCAGGTGCAGAAGAGCGCTGGAGCGCATTGTTGCATTGGGTCCGTGTCGTGCAGACCGGACGGTTTGAGTCAGAGCTTCAGATTTTGCGCAACGGACGCGCTAAGTTGAAGGGCGCGGTCGCTCGTTTGAACCCGTACATCGACTCGGATGGGCTTCTTCGGGTTGGAGGCAGGCTCCGGAAGGCGGATCTTCCATATGAGACTCGCCATCCTCTGTTGTTGCCCAAGGGCGGACCCTTGGTGCAGCTTTTGGTGTCTGATCGACACATTCGTAACGCCCATGCTGGGTGCAATGCTTTGTTGGCTATTTTGCAACGCGAGTTTTGGATTTTGTCTGCCCGAAGAGCAATCCGTAGTGTCCTGTTTCGATGTATTGCATGTTATAGGTTGAAGGCATCCACGATGCAACCACAGATGGGTGATTTGCCCGCTGATCGAATCCGACCTTCGAGACCGTTTGACGGCGTTGGAACCGATTTTGCCGGTCCCTTTTCGATCAAGGCTTCCCCCTTTCGTAATGCCCGTATTGTGAAGGGCTATTTGTGTGTATTTGTTTGTTTGGCCACCAAGGCTGTCCATTTGGAGGTGGTATCGGCTCTGACTACGGAGGCCTTCGTCGCCGCGTTGGATCGCTTTGTTTCGCGTCGAGGTCTACCTTCCCTTATTAGGTCTGATAATGGCACGAACTATAAGGGAACTGTAAATTATCTTAAGGATGTTTCTGTGTTTATTGATAAAAATTGTACTAGTTTAAGTCAAATTGCTGCCCAAAGGGGAATAACCTGGAAGTTTAGTCCCCCAAGTTGCCCCCATTGGGGAGGGATTTTGAAGCGGCTGTGAAATCCGCAAAGACCCACCTCCGCCGCATTATCGGAGAAACGGCTCTAACTTTTGAAGAGCTGGCCACAGTGTTTTGTAAAGTTGAGGCGGTCCTCAACTCTCGTCCTCTCTGTCCGCTATCTCCAGATCCAAATGACTTGGAAGCTCTCACCCCTGGTCATTTTTTGGTGGGAGGGCCTTTGAATGCCCTGCCCGAATACCCGTGGAAGGACGAACGCGTATATCGGTTGTCGCGTTTTCAAATGTTGCAGCAAATGAGCCAGGACTTTTGGCGTCGCTGGTCGCTTGAATATTTGCATTTGCTGCAGCAAAGAGTGAAGTGGACAGACAGGACTGAGCCTCCCAGGGAGGGTGATTTAGTATTGTTAAAAGAGGCAAATTTGCCCTCATTGCTTTGGCGACGAGCTCGCATATTACGTTTGATTCTTGGCGGAGATGGCACTCCGCGTGTGGCTGAGGTGTTGGTCGACGGTTCGATTTTAAGGAGAGGTGTGACCTCTCTCGCCCGCCTTCCCGTAGAGTAAGCTAGCGGCCTGCTTCTCAGACCGGGACGGGGGGATGTTTGTAATATAATGGGTGAAACTAAACGCAGGCGTTTCCTATTGTCGCCGCCAGGCATTTTGGGGTTCTCACATTGCTCGCGTAAAATGGGTCGTGGACGGTCGCCATTGTCCTATGCGATATCGGTTTGATTTTTAATACGCGAGAGGTCCCGCGTTCTTTGATTGTTAATTAGTTTGAGTTATATTTGTGAATTTCCTGTTTGTTAAATAACTATTGAACTTTTGTGTTTGTGAAACCTTTTACTTTGACTGTTTCTTGTGAGATGCGAAACGTGGCTGCCTGGAGACGCCGAAACCTGTTGCCGAGTGAACCCTCGTGAAGAAAGCAAGGTATTTTCTGGGGATTGAGATCTCATGGGGTAGGTTGGGTGACTTAGGGAACACCACCTCCTCCGAAGACACCCCAACTTGGATTAAGAAGTCAACTTGGTGAGTTTCATAACAAATTTAGTTTAGTTAATTTATAGGTTAGGTTATTATATAGGGCCCTGTAGCTCCCTTCATAAGCTACGGTGGTAGCAGTCTGCGTATAGCTTAAGTTAGGTTTTAGTCGGGCAAACGTGGTGCCGCGTGGAGATTTTTTCCCGGTACTTATTTTTACCGGTGGTTTTTTCCCGGTGAAGTTCCGGTACAGAATTCTTCCCGCCGCTTCGTTTGTCCGGATTCTCTGCGCACAGTATTCATCACAGGATACCCGAAACAATTTTAAATAAAAGTTTCCGCGCCTGTTTCTTTACGTGAGTGATTTGAAGTTTATAGGTCCAAGACTTTAGAAATTACAAGGAGGGGGGGACACCGTGTAAACGACTTTGGCGGGCTATATATCGCAAATGGTAAAGCTGATAAAAAAAGTGTTGTATGGAAACCCTACCTTATTTTCATAGTCCTTTTCAACGATACCCCACAAGGGGGTGCACTCAAAAAAATAATTTACCCCCCCCTATACATGTAGGTACCCTTAAGAAGGGGTAATTTTAATTTTTTGTATTTTTAAAAATGAGATCTATATGTGAAGTATCCTCGAACCAAGTTACATGCAAATCAGTCCATAAACGTAGAAGATATTCTGCTCTGACAGACTAGGACGAACGGACGGACTGAACGATCTTATAAGGGTTCCTTGTCGGACTACGGAACCCTAAAAATTGTATTTTTTTTCTATATGTAAATGGTTTTGATTACGTAGCGCGTCCCTATATTACGTATTACATTCACAACTACGCTACAATTCATAAATGTGTGTTTCTATGTGTAAATGGTTTTGATTACATAGGGTTTTGATTACATAGCGCGTCCCTTATTACGTAAGGTTGACTGTTAGATAATGCTTCTGCATGAAGTCCACCTATTGTGCCATACATTGTGTTTGTACAATAAAGGTTAAATAAATAAATATTACATTCACAACTACGCTACAATTCATAAATGTGTGTGAACACAGAAAAAAAAATCTTGTATTTCCTTATTTAGTTTATTTTTTATTAAGTTTTACCTGTCCCGTAATTTGTGTGGTATAATCAATTGTTGCAAGTTAAATTTTAACCACACTTTCGTGTTTCCGAAGTATGTTTTGGAGTGAGCTAAATTATTTGATTCGTATGTACGAAAACCAGGACCAAAGAATATTACTACTTACTTGTTTCTCTATTTACTGTTTTTTTGCCAAGCGGATCTTTCACACATAATCATTTCACACAAAATACAGCTACAGTTAGTTACAGGATTACAGTTCTGTATATTGGTTATTTTGTATAAACTCTACACCCAATTACTGCAGGTCAAATGGTTGACCACTAAGTGGAGTGAAATGCCCTCCAAGATTGGTTAGATATAGTCACTAACATGTTATATATCTATACATACCAATATATAAAACTAACTGGTCTGTCTGTTCGTGGAAGATGTATAAAGGGTCATGAGCCAATAGAACAGCTTGAGTAAATATTTATTTAAAACTTAAAGAAACACTTGATATTGTGAATGTTTGTCATTATTAGCATAATGTTTGTATGTGCAGCACGAAAATGTAATGAATTAAATGTGTTTTCACAGTTGCATATTGTGAAAACCTCATCACATCTACTGTGGTGGTGTTGCTGAAGGACAGCCTGTTTCATTTTCCTTTGCATAGAAGCTAATATAACAATTTCGCGTTGTATAACATTAATTATATAGGAAGTGAGACATTAAGATGCTACATAAATTGTACAACTGTTCTCCTGTTGGATAAATGTAAGTTTGTATGTAATTTTAGTTGAGATTACTAAAATAATCTCACTAATTAATCTTAAAGCCCGGGTTTCCTCCTCCGTGGCATTCAAAATTCGTCAGTAATCCTTTACATGTGTGAGCCCAAAGGGACAAGGGTAAGCGTTACTAGTGTTATTGACAGTTTCGTAAACGTGTGGCTAAATTTGGCTGGAAGTAATTAGATTGGACTTAAGGGCCAGATAATCTGAATAAGAATGTCAGATTTCACCCCTGACCCCCCTCTAAACTCCAAGGGAGCGTCAGAGGAACTAAATAGTAAAATTAGCTCCATCTAATAATCTGCAAATCATCTAACAAACTATTATTTAATTCAACCATAGACATAGGAAAAAATTAGAAAAATTTGCTTGCTCTATGATTTCAACCTTGTTCAACGAATTGTTCTTAATTCAAATTGTCGTTGTTTGTGTTGTGTACACGTCTCTGTTCCGTATGTTTAACTAGGTAGGTACCTACTTATAATAAGTAGGTACTTAAAGATGCAAGTTAGTTGAATGAATAAAGTTAAAATTGGGTTTGAATGTAGGTAATAAAACCATAAACACGCATTGAATGTGTGAAATTATAACCTCATTCACGCAATTATATTAATTTGCTAACATAATGTGAGGTGGGTTATAGATGAAAATTGTCCAAATGGAAAGATCAACGACCGGCTACCTGTCGCATAGTCGTGCTATCTCCCTCACACGTTATATTGTTGTATCGCTATCTCACTCTCAAATCGGTGTGGCATAGTAGGCATTGTTGATTTGTTAGTTTAATTTTCCATAGAGATATAGGTACCTACCTACTTTATAATGGCGTTTAAATTGTCATGTTTTGTTGGGAAACCCTTGACCCTTGGAAAGGCGTGTACTTTGTCGCGTTGGCCTAGTATTAAATAGCATTACCTGAACTGTACTGTAGTCTGTAACGAACGTAGGTGTGTATGTATATTAAATAGAAGATACCTTAATAGGTCTAATGGTTGGATTTCGCCTTGGACAAAATTGGAAGGCGAGTTAAGTTTCCTTATATGTAACTTCTAGAACTTATTTTTGCTGCTTGAGTTTTCCTATGGATAAAGAGGAAAATTTCCTCTTTACCTAAAAGAAAAAAATTCAAAATTTATAAGTAAAGCTGCCTTAATGCAGAGCTTATTCTGTTATTTAAATGATTTTTTTAAAATCATATCTACTTTATTGGTTGGCGCCTGTTCACGACGACAGTGAAATAGACAGACAATTAGTGACTTTAAATTATGTGTAAATAATCAGTGCAAAATAAGTGATAAGACAATAAGTGATAACAGTGTAGTGTTAGTATTATCTCTTATAAAAACTTTACGTATCAATCAGTAGATGATAGTTATGTGTGAAATACGTTTTGTATATTTAAATTTTCGTATTTTGTTTTATGTTTGTATATATGTGTATGTAAGCCTCTATTTACTGAATAAAGATTGCTATTTTTGTTGTTTCATTTATAAAGAATAAGACATGATAGAAATACTTAGGTTTCATGTCAAAGTACTAATGTTGAGGTTTGCATATTTTTACACAAACACATTTAAGTTCACATATTTACTTTTTCACATAGTTTTAGGTCTTACTAGGTCATACACATAGATTTTTAGGATAAGTAAACACTAGGAACGCTAGACACAGACTGAGAAATGCGACATCTTGTGTCCGAGTATTTAAATGACCCCTCTCGGGCTGGGGTGCGGGGGAAGCACGCCTACCCGTGTATATTTATAGTGGGGATTTTCCAACGCATTTTCCAGGAAAACTAGCGTTCCTAGCACTTGGAAAATACTGTAAATAGATAGCCTAGACTAAGACCTAACTATTAGTATAAGTTTTATAATGTAAATATTAGTTTTAAGTATGTTTTTGAAGAAATAAAGTTTAGAGGTGCGCGGGGGAGCGCGGGACGAGGTACTGCCAGGCAATTGTATAAAAGCGCGAACATTACAAGGCCGCGCCAGTTCGTTCGATCGCGGGTTACAGTGCAAAGCAAGAAATACAAGGAAGAAAGAAGCCCTGGAAGAAATCCCTGCCCAGTAGTGCCTGGCTCCCTCTCTCTCCACGTCGCCTTGCTGGTTTCTATGAAGAAAAGTGTTTTATTTTTACTATCCTGTTTCTTAGCGTTATCTTGAAACTCAAGCCTATACATACAGTCCTAAGTCAAGAATCCCCCCACCCTTCAGTCCACTGCTCATCAACGCGTCTCTTCACATCGCATGAACAGCGCCATTTGGGGGATCTAACGAGTGCGGTGCTGTTCAGCGCCGTTTACAAAGATTATCACCGTCCAAATAGATAGTTCTTTATTGATAAGACGTCCCCGTCTTTGGAGAAAATGGAGCAGTGGAGTTTGTTGCGCAGCCGCTTCTCCACTTGCGCTTTGGAGGCTGTAATAACCTTAGCTTTAAGTAATTTTCTAATTTCAACTAACTAAGTATATGATGATTAAAAAGTGCTATTTTTAAGCCTATTTAAATAAAAAATAATAATTTTCACTCATCGTGGTTCACAATGATAACCACGACCGCTCTGGCAAGAGTGTAGCGACGTGGTAGCGACTAAGAAAAAGAAGATTCTACTTTATTATTGCTACACACTGCTATTTTCTTTTTATTTTCATTTGCATTACATTGCTAGAAAAAATAACTAAAAATATGAAGCTATTAAGATCCCAGACAATACAACTCCCAGGGATAATTACTCTAAAGAGCCATCTGAAGTGCATTCCTCAGAGTACGATGGTGGCATTACACTGATCAATAATGTCGTCTAGACTAGTAGATTAAGCTGTTTTACATCATGTAAATGTACATGAATGTAAAAAAAGTAAATGTGCAATGGCTGAACTGATTAGACCTAACTTTCATGTTATTGACAGCGTAATTAGAGGATTGGACCATATTGACCGCATTAACGATCTAGACCTTTGATTAAGACTCCTACTTTTTTTAAACTTGTACTGATACAAAATCTTCACTTTCAAGTACTATTAAAATATTTAAGACTCCTATGAATATACTTACTTATTTGCTTGCATTAAAAATCTAAAAGTTCATATGTTTATGTCATTAAAGAATAATGGACGTTTAGAAAATTATGTCTGATTAAGGGCTACAGGGGAAGAGGGAGACCAAAGAAGAGATGGTTGGACTGTGTGAGGGACGATATGAAGGGGTTGGGAGTGGATGTTGGTATGACGGGAAACAGAGACGTGTGGAAGGATAAGACATATTGCGCCGACCCCAGATGACGGGATAAGGTGAGGAATATGATGATGAGAAAATTATGTCTGATTAACAACTAATTACTCCCTTCGTCACTGATTTTAATAAAAGTCTTTTTCCTTTTCGTTTTATTAATCTTTGTAGACTCTGAACAAAAAAATAGTAAGTAAAAATTCTTCATTGTACAAAACATTATAGGCAGAATCTTCGCGACTTAAATTATAGGCGGTATATACCGTGCTTAAAAACAGTGATTAAACCAACATGACCGATTAACATAATCGGATGCGCAAAAAGCAGTTAACCACATAAATAAAACACGTAATGGCCGGGCTTGGAAAAGGGTTGTCCTGTCCAGAGTCAGAGCTGTCCCGCTTCTGCGGTGGTCACTGAGTGACAAATTAATCGCATGAACACCTGTTTTGGAGTAATAATCTACATAAATTAACTAAAGAAGGAGAGTCTGTGCAAGGAAATTTTTACAAAATTTAAACATGAGTTTAACTGGCTGTTTGTGGCTCCCAAACGGATTGCGCTATTTTTCATCCTTTTTCTACTGATACCTCTTAAACCGTAAAAAATTGTGAGAATGGATGAAGTTTGTTTTTATTTCGCTTTCATGCAACCCGCTGGATGAATTTCGATGAATTATCCTTTTTGCCTATACAGTTTTCTTTTGTTTTGACAGTTTAACACAAAGTTATAAAAAATCCTTTTTCTAAAGAATTACATTTTATTTTTTCTATGTCTATGGTATTTAAAGAGTGTAACACAGTAGAAAGAGTAGATATAAAAAAGAAAAACTCGATAAGCACTCGATAAAAGGGCCATGAATTCGCGAATGGAAAGGGATGCAGTAATCTCCTCGTCACAAAACAGACAGTTCGTTTTCGAGGATTTTTTTATCAACCCATTTGCGGATTTCACGCGTTGTTTATGCGAAAGCTATATAAAAAATATACCTATCCAAAAAAGTAGAGGGGTTTTGGCAATGGAACGCCTGATTTTTTGAGCGTACTCTTCTACGATTTCTGTGTTTTACTTCAATAACGAATCCAAAATACTTTTTTTCAAACCAGGCTAATCCTCACGCTTTATCAAGTGTCCAATGAAAATGAGCGAATAAACAAAATGCCATCGTCAAAATGGTGGACATTTTCATTCATATTTCGAACGTCGCGTTCCAGCGATTACGGTTTGCGCGGGAAATGTCTGTTCTTTTTTCGCGGCAATTTGGGAGGCATTTCTAGTGGACTTTTTGCGGCCAGTTTTAATCGGTGTTGCCATTTTAGAGAGCCCGTTTCATTTGTACGTTTCTTTTGGGCGCTTTTCGAGTGCCGTTGGCATTTGATATGTTGTTACCTACAGCTCGGCAGGAAATGAGCGTGTTTTTTGTTATTTTTGACCTTGCCGTATTTTTCGGAGATAAAAATACATTTTTCTCTGCGCTCTTTTCTGTCTCATTTGTTGACATCCTTTTATTGGAATGTTGATAACTTGTGTTTATTTCAATAGCTTCGTATCAGAACCGGTACAATGAATGATTTAGTGCTTTTTATTATAGGTGTTGCTACTACGAGCACATTGGATTTTGATGAACTCTGTTCTTCGTTATTATTATTTATGTGGAATGAAGTAAATTGGCTAACTACTTACTATCGTTACTGAAAAAGTAATCGGCCTCTGCTTTGAAAAATAACTGCTTTGAAAGGAATACAATTGAAAAGAGTTATCAACTAGGTATATTATTACTAAATCAAACGTTTGTCCCCAGATAACCCTGGCGTCCACGATGGTGCGATGACGTGAAAGCGATGCTGCTGCAGCAGGCGTCTCCGTCGCCTGGACCCAGCGGCACGGCCAGTCCGAAACTACCTCCCAGCCCTCGCCCCAATCAGAGCCCTAGCATCACTTCAAGGCTCACTGGCAGCCCTAGCTTGAGCGATGGGCCTTCCAGTTCTAATAGTCCCAGGTTGGGCGCCAATAGTCCCAAGTTGGGCGCCAGTCCGAAGTTTGGAAGTCCCAGGTTGGGGTCCGGGAGTCCAAGGCCTAGAGTGTTGGAAGATGAAACTACGTTGGAGAGGCTGCAGGCGGAACTGAAGGAAGGCTGGACGGTGCATACGGGGAGGGATGGCAGACTGTATTATTGCAAGTAAGTACTTTATTATTTTTGTCTCATTTAATGATGTCCTTACTAATCGTATTAAAAAAAATGTAGCTAGATCAAAATGTGATAAATGCGGCATAAAATCGGTAAAAACAAAGCGTTTTAGATATCCCTGAATCGATCTTTTTACGTGTCAAAATCACTACAATGAATATTTAATATCTATTTCATGAAAAACATGAAATAGTTCTAGCTACGACATCTACACGACTACCTTCGTTAAAAACTGTGGTTATTGTAAATCAGGAATATTTACAGAAAAACAGTTAAAAATGCTTGATAATACAAAATTTCAGCCTCGGTAGTAAGAGTATTCTAATATAATAACGCCCGCTGCTCTGCCTACTAGAGCCTCCAGAATAATTGCTCGACGGAGCTATCTCTGCAGTTGTGCGCTTTTATATATTTTCTCGAAACGAAGAGTTAAAAAAACATTTTTTTTAAGTTTAGAAAATGAAACTGGGGATTCTTCCCCTCATAGGCGATGGGCTAGCAACCTGTCATTATACCTGAATCTCCATTCCATCAGAGAGCCCACTATTCAGCTAAGCGTGGCCTTCGAGTCTTACGACTCTTGGCTCTGTCTCCCCGTAAGGGATAACGACGTGATTCTATGTAGGTATGTATGTATGTAGAAAATGAAAAGTAGTTTTTATTTTTAACATTAAGTAATAAAAATGTTTTCAATTTTTGTTATTGATCAGTTGTTTAATATTTTCATGCGGCTAAGTTGTAATAAAATGTTATTGGCTATTAGACTTTAGTGAAAGGAGCGGCTGTGGTTTTGTAAATTATTGCAATGTTTTATGCCAACCCGTATTCAACTAGCAATCTAAGTCAGATGCAGAGCCTCACTAATAGAATCACAAATGTAATCAATTATACACAACGTTCAATAAACTGCAGGCTTGCGTCAGAGCCTCGCGTTTAGCATTCTGTTCCGAGTTCGAAGTGGGTTGCCAGGTTGTCTCTACCGAAAACTACTGGCTTTATTTGATATTTCACATCTCTTTAGATTGTGTTACGGTGCTCCGTAATCGAAAACTACCGGATATCCTAAATAATTTCATCTGTAACCGAACCAAATTGGAATAAATAATTTCGAATAGGTAGGGGTGGTGGAGTGGTTGATTGTCTGCTGATTTCAGCGCCAGGTGACAGGAAGTGGAACTAAATTCAGATGACTAGTCTAGGCAAGTAGTTAAACGTAGTCATGCCTAGCTGTTTAATTGAATTGCTGATTTTACTGGTTCGTTTGTTTGTAAACTCTTTATTACACATAAGAAAAGTTCTAAAGATAGTGAAATAAAAAGAGTTAATCAATGGTAATTCAATGGTATTAATTCAGGACGTTAGTTAAATGTCGCCACTTGATTAAGTGGCTAGGCAGTTAACTAAACGGCTAATTTAACCAGTTGGCTGCGACATACACATCAGCACAGTGTCTCCGGGGATTCAACTATTGTCGGACGGAATTACTTCGGAACTTTGGTGTCTAGAGAAGAGAGCAGTTAGAAACAGTCGAAGGGTTTGATTCCTACCTTCCTATTTATTAGCTGCGCCCTGGTGCTCCGCTCCAATAGAAATTTCGGGATAAAAGGTACTTTATGTCTATTTCAGATTATGCTTTACTTAAGTACTAAATTTCACTTAAATCCGTTCAGTACATTTTGCGTGATTGTGAAACAAACATACTGACTAGCTCACACGTTCAAACGCTTTTATAATATTTATTTATTTCATTTCATCTCATCTCATTTTATTTGAAAAACAAACAGTTTAGATAACTAAGTAAAAACTTTAAAAAAAATAAAAAAAATATTAGTAGCATTAGTGGGAGTGGGATGGGATTATTCCATATTCTGTGAGGCACACTAATAAAAGTCAAATTCACATAGCTGCCCAGAATGTAGCATGCATTATAATGTGTAAAATATGTTCATTACCGTCAGTTTTAAGGGTATGCGCGCGAAAGTTTTAATTAAATTCGCTTGTGACGCGCGTCTGGGTTGTCTGGTCATTCAGGGTTAGAGGTAGGGTTAAAGTACAGGTAAACATAACATATAAACTTACCTAAAGAAAATTAGGTTCAACATTTACTGACATAAAAAATAAATAAAACGTAGTCTGTATTTGTGTGTGATATAAATAACAATGGTGTCATTAAATTAATAAACTAAAACTCTCCTGTTATATTAGTTCAAATTCTAATGTAAATTCTACCGATTTCCACCGCAGATTCACAAATCGCCGCGTTCATTGGAACGCAACTATCACGCCCATTACGCCAGTGAGATCAGTGTTGCCATGTGACATAATTAATTACAGCAGATCGTAATGAAAGCGCAGACAGCTGGGCCTGGCGGCGCTGATTCGAAGCCAGAAGTGTGGTATCGAATGGAGTTTGTAATTAATCCTACTAATATTATAAATGCGAAAGTTTGTGAATTTGTGAGTTTGTGAGGATGTTTGTTACTCAATCACGCAAAATCTACTGGACGGATTTCGATGTTTGATACACGGGTAGAAAAATACCGGGAATAGCACATAGGGTACTTTTTATCCCGAAATTCCCATGAGAGCGAAGCCCCGGGGCGCAGCTAGTTATGTCATTATGTTAGATTCTTGGACATAAGCAGAACATTTTTGTAGAAACCTTCCCGACATGTAATATACTTAAAGCGATAGTCCTTCTTAAAATTTCGTGATTTATACACATAACTATATTAATGGTACTTACACACTTTTATTGATTTGTTGCAGCTGACTTTTGCATTCACGGTGATTGCTACATCACACTAAACGTCAGCCGTCATAAAAAAATATTTACTAGTAAAATATGTCTGTTTTTAAATATTTTGATGACTTTTAAAAATATTAAAATTTAATTTGATTTGTAGTTTAATACCGATCAAAACAAAAGTCTTACCTCAAATGGAAATCGTAGAAAATGTTTTTGGTTATAAGCTCCTGGTTCGCGCTCACTCGCCGTGACGTCAATATTTCCCGCCATTGTCTGTCAGCAGGGGTGACAGAAAATTATTTTTGTTTATCGATGAATTGATCCCTTGGGCTTCTGACGAACGTTGTGATGTCACGTCTGAAACGTTGGTGAGATTAATTGCGAAGACCGAAATTTGATTTGTTTTCTACGTACTATGCATATTTAAAATAGACGCCATTGTAACCTTGGTGTTAACTGCTAAGACCCCACTCTTTTCCCAATAGTTATCTTATCTTGCAACGAGGTCCGTGTTCACGGTAGCACGTCGAGTCTTGGACCCTTTTGTACTTACCTCCAAGCCTTACTCACACACAGCGGGATTCCTGAAGAAGGACTGCATAAGCTTCAGGATATCACCTGCTGCGATGTGCCTGTAGTCCTCCAGTTTCGGATACGCAGTTCCAAAGAGGTCTAGTCTCTTGTTAGCCAGCAAGTTCCCAATAGTTAGAAAAACTGTTTGAATTTCTTCATGATTTTGGAAGAACAAAATTTGCGTTCCTCTTGGCGTAGTAAGTATTGTTTGTTCTCTGGTTATCAGACTGCATTGAACGTTTGCATTAGGTAGGTATGTTTTTCAAGCAGCTATATTTCTAGCTGTGCCCTGCGGCTTTGCTCCCGTGTAAATTTCGGGATTCCTCATCATTGTGGCTTATAAACAAAAAGATTTTTCCTAGAGATTAATGCGTTCAAGCTCTTTCAGCTTTATTATATTCGTATATAGATATCTTCTATTTCAATATTTAATTTACCAAAACAAATAAAATGTATGAACATCAAAGAATAATTCATTTTAAATAAACTTGGTATCTATTCAAAATTAATTTGTATTAAATTTAATGTCAATAATCACCACTTCATCAGCGTAATTTATGCTGATAAATGGACGAAAAACATTGAACGGGACGTAAAACAAACATGGCGTTTTAATTTATTTAATGTAGTCATCCGGGATAACGCGCTAACATCCAACCTTTGATATTAAAACTTATCAAGAGAAATAATGTGAGGTCTGAAATTTTAGCTTGTGTAGAATTGGGTTGTGCCGTATTCATCCTCTGACGTCTCATCCCATTTCTTTACTCATCTCAATATGCCTCACTCATCCTATTAAGTACATTATTTTAATATATTGTCAACCCAAATGCAATTTCTACGAAAATCAGTCTCCAGTTTTTGAGTTAATACAAATAAAGTTATAGGTACTTTATTTGTATTAACTCAAAAACTGCAATAAATAAATAAATAAAGTATTATATGGAGCTTCGCTTTCATGTGAATTGAAGTTAATAGTGCCCTACATAAGTTATTTTTATGTAGTCATAAAAACCGGTTTTTCATTTAACATAGATCGAGAGTGTTTTTAGCTACGATAAATGTCAAGAAATTTATTTACGATCTCGCCTGATCTGAAGATTTTTCACTTCAGTCTTTCAGTTATGGTATTAAATTTTGAAGAATGGCAACCCTCGATCATGACAATGCAATATGGCGTCGTCGTCCCGCCTTCATTACAGGATTGAGAGACAATGACGAGTTGTAAATTATGTGCAGGCACACCCTGCAATGATGGATTCAAGATGGATCCAGGGGCCCTATTTTTGAAAATGTGACTCACCAAAAAAACGTGAGCCGAATGATTTTTCATTCGATATCCATTATTCCGTATTTTTGAATTGTCTATGTCGAATAATAGGCAACGAGTGGTCTAGATCACTCGTTTTCGTATGATTTGGTAGTCGAACGTTTTTTACGTCAAAATCATGAATGACCTATGTCATTCATGATTTTGACGTAAAATTTGTCTATACAACCGGATACAGTAGAATGGAGCAGAAATTATTTCTGGCATTAGTTTCATATCACTGGCAAAATTGCTAGACGAGTGATTTCAATAATACGGCTTTTATGTTTTTAGTGACATAGTAGGACGAGTGCGACATAATAGTCTATTCGTTTTCGGCGGTATTTCACATTTTCAAAAATAGGGCCCCAGATCCAACCGATAATTCGCTTATCATTTGGGAGCACTTTATTATAACGCTCTTGTCAACTTGCAACTAAAAAAAAAATGATCTTAAAGTTTGAATTTACTGCCGCAGAATTTGAAATGATATAAAAAATGACGGAAAATATATCTGTTTATTTATTAAGGAACAACAAACAGTTACAAAATAAAATAGGTTGTAAAAATAAGACTTTAAAGTAATAATAATTTTGTAACCAACCACGCTATTCACAGTTTGTTTAAATACTATTGATAACAAGTTTCTGCTAGTGGGTGGAAAGTTAGAAAAAAAAGTTTAATTTGCGTAAAACAAATTACAGAATATTGTTATCTATGGTATATATCGCATGATATACAAATTAACAAAAGGTATAATAGTCTAATAAGTAAGTTTAACTCATTTATTTTTTCCTATGGGCAGACCAGAAAGACCTACGAAGCTTGAGCACCTGCATTTAGCATCTGACATCATATTTTATGTGGGATTACCGAAAACAAATAAATTTGAGACATTCGAGACCTTAAAAACAAAAAAGAACAAGTACAGTAAATTATTCGATCGGGCAACGGGAGCCTCTGAGACTAAAAGTTTGAGAACTTTAATCTGTGGCCCGCCGAAGATACAAAAAGTTTAATGTGCCTATATTTTCTGAAAAAAATATGCCAGAAAATGTTAGCTGATCTCCACGACGCATCTCTTAGTGTAGGTCTTAGGATGAACATGACCAAGACAAAGGTTATGTCGAGCATATCTGACCTCTTGAACACGAGCATTACAGTTCACGGCGAGAGGATAGAGGTGGTCGATAAATATACATACCTTGGTCATTGTTTATCCTTTGACAAAAAACTAAGATCGAAAGAGATTGATCGGCGTATACAGCTGGGGTGGGCTGCATTTAGTAAATTAGCAGATATCTTTAAGAACAGAGAGGTGCCTCAAAGCCTAAAAACCCGCCTCTTCAACCAGTGTGTCCTGCCCACGATCACCTATGGTGCCGAGACATGGACTCTCACAAAGGGAACCATGTATAAGATTGCTGTCGCGCAAAGGGCCATGGAACGAGTCATGCTCGGCATCAAACTTCAAGACCGAGTTCGCAACCTGGAGATCCGACGTCGAACGAAAGTTCACGACGTGGTCTCCAGAGTTGCTGCACTAAAATGGAACTGGGCGGGACACCTGGCTAGAAGGAACGATGGTAGGTGGAGTAAGGCTGTAACCGAGTGGTACCCTAGAAATGGGAGAAGAAGTGTAGGACACCCGGCAGCAAGATGGGTCGACGATGTAAAGAATGTTGCTGGCAAGAACTGGATTGCAATGGCCCAGGATAGGAAAGGTTGGCGTAGACAAAAGGAGGCTTATACCCAGCAGTGGGTCATGGAAGGCTGACGATGATGATGATGATGATATTTTCTGCTGTCATAAAAAAGGAATTATCTGACAATTTTCGTGGATTTTAGCTATTCCATATATTTTTCAGATTTCTATGATAATCTCATTATTGAAGCTGAAGTTTTTACTCGCATTATTAAGATGATAAAAAAATTATAAATTTGTTTAGCCGTACCTACTATGTTTTGCTGTTACAAAACTTTTGATGTTAATTGAAAATTGACAAGAATAAATCATACTTCACGATATATCCATCGTCTTACTTTTGTTTATATAAAAACTTTATTTACTAAAAATTGGCACAAACGGCTTGCTTATTGCTAAAAGCATGCACTTCGGGGAAGACAGATATATACGTAGCAAATTGTTTTTTTTTTGTTATCACGCGTCAGTTCTAAACGTCTTAGTTAAACTCCATTTATTCTTACCAGTCCTATCATGTAAACAATCTTCTCAGTACTTTTTGTTAAATTTTGTTAAAAATAAATCAAATATTAGTTCAAACCTAAACATTCTAAAGAAAAACATTTATTAACCACGAAAGTAATTTCCTAAAAAGTCTATTTTAATTTATATTGTTGTAAAATCATAAAAAGACATGGTAAGATTGCTTACATGATAGGACTGGTAAGAATAAATGGAGTTTACTTCTGTTGTTGTATTTTACACTGATATTTGATTTTCCCGCGCAAAACCTTCCAGTTCATTACCCATGGAACAATATTGTCTCAGCTACACGTGGAGAACAACAGATTAAGCTGGTCCTATGTAAACTACTGCTATAGGGCCTGAGGGCTTTCAGTGGCTTTTCATATCGTGTGGGCTCGGTATCAATATCCTTTAAAGATACAAAGATTTTATACGGAATCTGCTCTTTAATTGAACTAGCTGCGCCCCGAGGCTTCGCACCCATGGGAATTTTGGGATAAAAAATATCCAATTTTGTCTAAATTGGATACCTGTTTTTTGGGCAATAAAACCCTATATGCTATATCCGGTATTTTTCTACCCGTGTAAGAAATTTCATCGAAATCCGTCTAGTGGATTTTGCGAGATCGACAAACAAACTCACTCTTAAATAGGTATTTGTAATGAAAAAAAAAATCCTTTGGAAGTGTATAGCTATCGTAATCAACAGCCAAACTTGTTTAATCAAGTTGAGAGTTGACAGTCATGTAAGTTTGTTTGTTTGTAAACTCTTTATTGCACATACACACAAGAAAAATACAAAACATAGTGAAACAAAAAGAGAGGCAAAAAAAAAGAGAGAGAAAAAGAAAAAAAAAGAGAGGAAAAAGAGAGGTAAGTATGTAACTATGACATAAAAGTCTGAACCTTAAAGTGATAGAACCCTGTGATACTTGGATTAAGGAACAGCAGCGCATTTTCACTTTAATAAGCAACAGGCAAGTTGTAAGGTTCTGTATTAGTTCGGACCAACTTTAGCTAAACGACTCGTTACTGAATGTCTGGTAGGGTTGCCACTTCAATTGTGGTGATATTATTACATACTTACATGTATTATTTCGCCTTTTTCCCGTGGAGGTAGGCAGATACTTGCGATTACCGCGTGCTACGATCCTTACAGATCTCTCTCGCTTCCTTTGCACGAATCATTTTCATACATGCTTGCCAGTTATGGGTGTTCTCAATATCTCCCTTTTTAAGAAGGTCCACAATCTGATCGCAGGATATCATAGCATGATGGCAATTGAATTTAGTTACTAATTTAATAAAAATTATATATTTTCTTTTTTACAAAACGCGCTAAAATTAGGTGAAGGACATACAATTTATGTGTACGTCGGCCTTACGCAATGAAAATCTTTTAAAATTTTTGGCAGTGTTGTTAACTAATATTGAAGGATCTAAGATAAAATCGACCTTGAAAGTTGACAACCCTAGACACGGTCCGTGAACTGAAATGAAACTTGGTCTTGTTGTGTTCTAATTAACTGTTTGTTCGCAACCTGCAATACAAGTTATTTTCTTTAAAATTTACACTGTATTAACTACCGGAGAACAGCAGTTACAGAATGGTATCCAAGAGACGACAAGAGAAAGAGAGGAAAACAAATCACACGGTGGGAGGATAGGTTCCAACTGGAGAAGAGTGACTGGCGATAGAAGACAGTGGACGTTCCTAGAGGAGGCCTATGCTAAGAGATCTTACACAACAACCGAAACGATTAAGTGTGGGAAGGTTTATGATAACTAGCGGAGAAATTAGAGATATTTCTCTCAGACTACCAGACAAAAATGATGCGCAAGACCAGATGTTCCTTTTCTTACTGATCACAGATAATTGAAGCGGTGGTGGCCAAGTGGTGATGACACTGAGGTCGGATAGAATCCGGGTTCGAATCCTACCTGTGCTACATGAGTTTATAAATGAAATGAAATAAAAAATGTTTATTTGAATAAGCTTAGCACACACATGCTTATAAGAAGTTACGTGTAGACCAATCTGACTCATAGATGGTAGTTTTCCCATAGACCACCACCTGCTTCCGGTGAAGGAAAACATCGTAAGGAAACCTGCACATTGGATGACTAGATGGCGCTGCCACTAGGTGGCGGTAGTCGTAAAAGTCGTGTCAGATGCCTTTAGGCGACTTAAATAAAATCTGACACAGACTGATCAGTGTTAGTAATAACACAATCGATAAGAAAGACAGATAATTTAATACGATACCTACTAGACGCAATGAAGAATTTAGTGCGCACTTACGATTTATGAAGTCTGCAAAATTTCAAGTTTCGTATTTGCGTTCATATACGAGTAGCTATCAGTCAGCGTCTTATAGATTTGTACTGAATACCAATATCTTCTGTAGCAAATAGGTAACAAAGTTTTCCTTGACCCCGGGTATATTTAACAATAACTGGCCTGCCATTCAAAGCATACATTGTTAGTTTAGTTTAGTCGGACCAAGTTTCGCCATTTATTTGCGGTCGTGCGAGAAAATTAATAGAGGTTGGAGTTTGTTGACGAACTAAGTTTTCTGGTTATGCTTGTAATATTAAGTTGAGTCATATCCATGATTCAAGCGAGATCGCGTTAATGAGATACAGTCAAACTGACAGATACATGGAAGCAGGTAGGGTAGCACAATCATACACACAAATATGTTAAAGTTGCCTGAAATAGAGGAAGGAATTGATTCATAGTTGTATTTATGTATAATAGCCAAACAATGGGACGCTTTAAACGTGACGTTTTTACACGGGACGTTTATAACCTCTGATTGGTTTCTTGTATGGTTTGAACCCGTAGAGCATTCGCTACGCTACCTAGTAGTAGCGCATATTCAGCCAAGTACTACACTTGTGTGGTGCGGTGCGCCAGACCTTAACTGTAAACGCTGAAAAGAAGACCTTCACATTTTACGACTGTGCCATTTCAATACGTTGCTCAGAGTGAATAAGCGCCACGACACGACTGCTCATCAAGCAAAGGACGCCCTGAAATGTACTAATCCAACTACAAAAAGTCACGTACTTTTAAAATCCAGCTGTACCCAACCAGCGTACCGTTATCGTCCCGTCCCACGAAGTGGGCTTATCGAAATTAATTCTGGAAATCCCTCCAACGTTTGCTTAGCCCGTAGCCCGTGGGCCGAGTTTGTGTTGAAATTTCCGATTGGCAATCGACTCCACGGAGTTTGCTCAACGCTGACGCGGAAACCAATCTTTTTTATCTGTGCACCGCATTCTAAAACTAATTCTAAAACATAAAGTTAGAAGTAAAAATTTCATGTTTTTTTTTATATCTAAAACCAATTTTAAAACCTCTAATATGGTGAATGGCCATATGGAGCTTTTTAGAGCTTTGTATAGGTAATATGTTGTTGACCAGCTTGACTTGTCTTTACGAGTACTTTGTAGTTCATAAATGCTGCATGAGAAGACTCTAATCAGATCAAATAGGGATTACGCAAAACTCGTTGCAAATGGCGGCACCAAGATGTAGTAAAACCATAGAGTTATTTATCAGTATATAATAAGTCTATGCAGTAAACTAAGGTGCACAAATCGATGTCATTTGCCATTCTTTAAAAGTATGAAATATTTTGTTTAGGTTATAAAGCTAAAGGATAATTAGTTAAGTTACGGAGCGTGAGCGGGAGCTTTTTAAAAACAAGCTTTAATAAAGTAGAGATGTTTATTCGTAGAGAGCAAATTACATTCTGTCTTAAAGACTAACTTAGAGCTAAGAACAATGTTCGGCCGTTGCCGCGTCAGCATCATGCGGTGGTCCGATAATGCGTAGGCGCAATAAGAGGAATGCATGCTAAATGTTTACAGTTGTTATGTCTACATGAGGGGCGCTATACATAACTCCTCCCTCCGTAAGATCGAGATTATCCGCAGGATCATCTCGAGTTTTCCTCAGATTACATACTTTTGACAAAAGCTTATATCTATAACCTACAATAAGGAAAACTAAAGCTATGATTATAACTAAGTTTCCTATATTAAAACCCGTTAGAACACTTTGGGAAATTTCACTTTCACTTTTGGCACTTAGATCACTTTTTCGCACTAAATAGTTCAGGAACTGAATATCAGCAAGGCTGATCTCGTCGAGCGGGATTGTCTTCAGCGGCTCCGGGACATCGTTCACCTTGGGCAGCTGAAGTAGAGGCAATTTAGTATCGAATATCCTTTTTCCTTCAGTTATATGTTTCTTTAGAATAATTTCCTTTACTTTTACATAACAATCATTGTTTAAGGATAACAGGTAAGTTCCACGTATGACTTCTTGAGCTGTTTCTTCTTTACAGAATTCAGTAAGTATATTTTCGTACTTTGTGTAAATGATCCAACGGTTTGACTGTACGGACTCTATTTTCATATCTTCTATAAAAACAGGTGTAGAGTGGCAGCTTGAAGTATTGGTGGAAAACTGCATAAGTTCAGTGACACATTCGTCTTTCCTCTGAGCTGAGAGGTCAGTTTCATAGCATAAAAATTGCTCTTCATCAATTTCTGAACATGGCTGGGAGAGCATTTTTGTTTTCAACCCCTTCACAAGTACATAAGGATATTTGGGAAGGATTATAGAAGTTGGATTGTTATCATTACTCAAAATGGGTATTGGAATCAATTTGAAATAATTATAAATCTCATTAGAAATTAAAGGAATATGTAGCACAAACCTTATCTGATTTTGTCTGATATAAGCTTTTAATTCTGTACAAAATTCTATCTTAACAACATTTTCAGCATTAGCTGGGAAAATTAATTTATCAGTAATTTCTATTTCCTTAAGTATAGATAGAAACTCTTCTGTATCTATAATAGACTGATGCAGTATTTTGATTTTACTAAAAGCAAGCGCAGTTTCAACTTCATTTAGCCGAATATATAGAGTTTGGAAATTATATATAAATGACATATAAATATGTAAAATTTTATCAATACTTTCTTTATATATTGTCTCATTTAGGTAAGTTTCAATTTCTTTTATATTATTTTCTATTTTCATGAAGTTGCTTTTAGTAGAATTAGCTATATTAGAAAATGTATGTATTATTTCTGTAACTATTGTCATTTTCTCATTAACAGCATCTTGTTTTGTTTTTATCTTATTTATTAACTCTTCAAACCTTAAAGCATCATCGTTATCCAAGTTGCCGGTAATTGCTTTTATTAAGGAACCCAGGGGTTAATTATACCACGCTTAACCTTTGCCGTAGGAAATAATTGCTTATATTTCTCTATAGTATTAAGCATAATATAATTTGCTTGTAACTCTACATTGTTAAAATCTATTCCTAACGTTTTTGTATTGAGACAGTTATGAACCTCATTTTTAAATGCTATATAACTATTCTTATTTAACTCTATTTCATTATATATTTTGCTTAGATCTAAAATCTTAATTACAGTCCATTTGTCGTAGCTTATGAAAGCTTTACCTTCCTTTACTGGCAATAATCCGGGATTCTTGTCAATCCGGTGCAGTAGAAGGGCCTGGCTTTGGATCATATGGACTCCCAGAAGCAACAACCTGTGGAGGGCGTTTAATATCTTTAACTGGAATTTTTGTCTCGCGATTATTAGTAACTACCGGTACAGTGTTTCTATGTATTGGTCCGGTAACCTGTGCTTTTTGATATCTCGGCTTATCTTTACTTCTTCTAGTATTTACGCCTTTCATGAAAATATCATCACCTACATCTATATTAAAATCGGTTTCACCTCCACGTCTATTAATTACAGATTGTTTCTTCTCGGTAAGCCTATCAGTTAAATATTCATATAAGTACTTAGTTTTTCTAACATGTTCCTTAACTAGTAGTTGTGTGTACTGTTTCTCAAAATCTACTGCAAATGCGCTGTTAGATTCGGTATGGCCGAACACGACCTCGAAAGGCGTTAAGCCTGTAGCTGTATGCATAGTATGGTTATATGACATAAGTGCATACGTCATAACTGAGCTAGCGTCTGTGACTTTTCTTTCATATCTAGCTACACGGTAAATCTCTATGATAGTAGAGTGGAATCTTTCTATCAAACCCATAGAATTTGGGTTGTGTGGGGTACCTACATGTATCTCTATTTTATAAAAGGAAAGCATTCCCTTCATTAATGAATTATTAAACTCAGCACCTGGATCTGAACTGACTCTATTGGGTACTCCGTACATAGAGAAGTATTTAAGTAGAGCTCTAACGACTTCCGGTGTTGACTTATTAATAATCTCTATAGCCTGTCCTAACTTACTAAAGGCATCTATAATAGTGAGGTAAGCTTTACCCTCTATTGTAAAAGTATCAATGAATATTTCCTGGAAAGGTTTTGTCTGTGTATGTGTGAGTTGTAATTCTGGCTTTAAAGGTTTCCGGTCATACTTCATTTTTCTACATATTTCACATGAGTTAATTATACTAGCGACAGTTTTATCCATAGCATGCCAATAATAGGTACGTTTTAAATGCGATAGAGTCTCTTTAATTCCTCTATGACTATTTTTACCGTTATGATACTTTAGTATTACGTCACGCTGCTCATCTTCATCATCTATGTATATAACACGCTTAGTACATTCATAAAATTTAACTGTTCCTTTCTTAAACAGGGTTGTTGTAATTTGAGAAAATAGTTTACGATGTAATTCGCTTTCAAAATAAAAGAAATATTTTATTTTAGGTTTGGTGTACTCTAAAAGAAACTTTTTAACAAGATCAGCATTATTTTCAGGTAAGTGGACTTCTAATACTTTTTGTTTATCCCTAGATAAATCTTTAACTGATATTTTATCTCTATTCCAGGTGTGTACGAGTATCTGGTTTGGTTTAGTATCGACGGCTTCCTGCAATATAAGTATACCTGCTGTATCTAAATCACGCGCGGAATGTATAGTGTTTGTATTATCGCTACTATCGTTTTCAGATGCAGAAGCTGTACTACTATCTATAGATGGAATTGAATAAGGGGATCTTCGTCCACCATGTTGAGACTGAACCTTAGAATTATGAGACTCTGAAGAGGAAATTGTAATAGGAGATAATGACCTATCACGCTGTTTTTCTTTTCCTACTTTTGAAATTTTTCCTGTTAAGTCATTTAAATAATCTTGCAACTGTCTTTCCTTTTTGTCTACATTTACTTTCATTGACACGTCATCATTTTCTCCTAATGCATTTACCTTTATACGTGAAAGTGCATCAGCATTACTATTTTGTGACCCCTTTTTGTATATAACCTCAAAATCAAATTCTGCTAGACGTAATTTCCACCGTGTAATCTTACTATTAGGCTCATTAATACTCTTCAACCATGCTAACGGACGATGATCGGTATATATTTTAAATTTTCTTCCGTATAGATACGGTCTAAAGTGCTTTGTAGCCCATATGATAGCTAACATTTCTTTCTCTATGGTACTATATCGCGTTTCCGCGTCATTTAGGGTCCTGCTGGCATATGCCACAGGCTTATCACTGCCAATAGGGCCTTGTGAAAGAACTGCGCCAAGGGCAAAGTTTGACGCGTCTGTAGTAAGAACAAAAGGTTTCTCAAAATCTGGAAATTGCAAAATTGGGGCGTTAACTAATAGTTCTTTACACCTTTCAAATGCATCAATATATTCTTTAGTGAACTCTATTTTATTTCTTTTCTTTAGGCATGAAGTTAAAGGTTGTGTTACCTTAGCAAAATTATTGATAAACTTGCGGTAGTAACCTACTAGTCCTAGAAAACTTTTTATTTCCGTGGTAGTCTGGGGTAATGGAAAATTTAACACTGCCTTAATCTTATCGTCATTAGGCTTAAGGCCTTCTTTGGTAATGACGTGTCCTAGGTAAAGAACTTCCTTTCTTAGAAACTCACTTTTGTCTAAAGTTACCTTTAAATTTGTTTCTCTAAGTCTGTCAAAGATTTTCCGTAATTTTGAAATGTGCTCGGGAAGGCTAGAGCTAAAGATGATGATGTCATCAAGATATACCATGCAATGAATACCTTGGAGACCACGTAAGACATTATCCATGGCCCTTTGAAAAGTTGCCGGGGCTGTTTTTAGTCCGAACGGCATGCGTTTAAATTCAAAGTGCCCTGACTGGGTTGTGAACGCTGTTTTTGCTGTATCATCATTATTTACCTCAATTTGGTGGTACCCGGATGCAAGATCTAGGGTAGTGAAGTAAGTAGATTTACCAAGTTTATCGAAAAGATCACTAATATTGGGTAATGGGTACTTGTCATCTATAGTGAGTTCATTAAGACGGCGGTAGTCTACTACCATCCTGTATTTAACTTCCCCAGATGCGTCCAGCTTTTTGGGAACCAGGTGAACTGGTGCACTCCATGGAGAATGGGATTCCTGGATTACGTTATCTACTAAAAGTTTATCTACCTGTTTTTGTATCTCTTCATTTTGGAAAGGAGAGTGACGGTAGGGACGTATGTATATAGGATTTTCATTGACTGTACGAATATTATGTTTTACCTGATTTGTAAATGAAAGAGGAATTTTATCACAATAGAATATGTCACGATATTCATAACATAATTTAGAAATACTCTCATGTTCTTCTTTATTTGTGTGTTCAAGCCTAAGTTTTCGTAAATTTTCTTTTAATAAATCGTCTACTTTACAATTTTCCGAAACTACGTTTACATGAAATTACTCACTATTAAATACACTAACATCAAATGGTTTTTCGATAGTTATTTTAATTTCCTTTTCAGTGGTATTTTGTATTACAGTTTCAGCGAGAAAATTCTTACATGTGACTATGGCTGTAGGCATTCGTATGCCTTCACTGAATTCCGTGAACTCTAATATAGCATCTCCATTACAGTAGTTAGTGGGAATTTGCACTCGCTTTTCAGTCCTAGGCTCTACAATTATCTCATAAGGTGGAGTATATAATATAGGTATACATGCGTTAGGTGTTTGAAGCACTTGGTTAGCCATGTCGATATTAGCAGATAATTTTTTAAGAAGATCGGAGCCTATAAGTCCATCGTATCTACCATCTACATCAAACACATAAAATTTATGATAGAGTGTACTTTTGAATGTCTTAAGTAATGGTATATATATCACATCACTATGGGTACTTCGTGCATGAGTGCTTACTACGGTAAATGGCTCATATTGTTTAAATTCGCTGAAAAATTCTTGAGTTTTAGCGGGACTAATAAATGACCTACTACTTCCTGTATCAATGAGAAATTTAGAACCGATTTCCGGTATTTCAATATGGGGTAGTTTTAAAATGCTGTCACAATAATTTAAATTTATTATTTCACTTGACTGTTGCTGATAACATTGCAAAAATTTTCAGAGGTGGTGTTAAATTTCTCATCTACTATATTTTCGGAAGTTTCCGCATAATTGACAGGAAGTGGCTCTGTCTCATCATACTCTATTTGTGGGTCATTAGTGTAAAAGGCGTACTCATTACTATCTGGATAATATTCTAAACCATTGGATGGCTCTTCGCAATAAAATAATTCATTTGTCAGCATATTTTGCTTTACAGGTGCGGTACGCATAGAAACGTCAGTGTCAACTTTATATTTAGGTAAATTTTGCTGATTTTGCATGCCAGATTTAAATTGATTATTATTATGAAACTGTTGGTTTGGAATACCAAATTTAAAACCACTTTGTTGGAATGGTGCACGATATTGTTGCACAGGACCTTGGTTAAAATTACGTTGAGGTATATTTTGCTGAGTAGCAACATTAGAATTTTGGAAAGGCATTCTGTATTGTGGTGTGAAATTTGGCCTAAAACCAAACTGACCCTGATTTTGGGGGATACCAAATTTAAAATTATTTTGATTAGGCATATTATTAAATGAATGACCTTGATTTTGTGGAATACCGAATTTAAAATTATGCTGATTAGGCATTCCATCAAATGGTTTTGTAAAATTATTAGGTCTATGTGCAATGCTAGATTTTGGCTTATTATTCTTAACGTTGTATTGTTCTTGAAAATTAACTTCCTCAGTTACAACACTTAATGCATTTTCTAAAGTAGTACACTGTCTAATACGCACAATACGCAACATTTCCTCGGGCAAATTGTACATAAAAACTTTTAATGCAATATTATTATATATAATCATTTTAGCGGCTTTAATTCCTTCATCAGTTATAGTATTTACTTTAGCAAATAAGGAACTTCTAACATTTTGAACTTGGAGCGTGAGCCCCATATAATAATAAAAGCAATCTTCAGGGTCGTTGATATTATTTTATTGGTAAACATAAGACCTAAAACAAAAATATATAAAGATTAGAAAACACACACTACACTATAAATTTAAAATTACTTCCGAAACAATCAATAATACTTACCCTGGAAGGGTCTGTAGTTTTATTAGTTATCTTATTTTAAAACAGCTTTGCATTTATGTTTACAATGTTAGAGGATAAGTGATTTATATAAACTGAGTCAAGAATGATATCAAAATGTAGAATCGAATGTGTATGAATACAATTTAAAATTTATGACAGGTGAAATAAGTATGTATGTGCCAGCGCACGCATAAATGGATCAAAGAGGATGAACGCGTCGCCGCGTTACAGTACCGGGGGGGGCCGGTTTTAAAAAAAAAGTTTTAAAAACTTTTTTTTTAATCTTAAAAATTGTTAAAAAATTGAAATATATGTAATTTTGAATTTAGAGAGTAAATTATGAATTAAAAAATACATAGTAAACTTAAATATAAATATAAACTTATTATACAATAGTAGTATAATTAAATGGATGAAGTGAAAGTTAATTTAGAAAGGTGAATGAAATTGAGATGAGTATATACAATAAGCCAATCAGTTCCACATATATCCTACCTAACAAATACTAACATACATACATCACCTAACAAAGTCATAATTCCGTTTAAGGATTTGTGACTAAATACATCATAGAGAAAGCTTATATAACAGGAAGCATTTCTCAAGAACTGAGCTTATTAATGGTGTAGGCTTAATTAAAAATTAGTCACCAACCGCTAACTTGTAAATAATAGCTTAAGGCTTTTTTAACGTGTTACTAAAACCGCACGATGACAAATATGTACAAGCATGTACCTTAATATATAGGTAGAGTATAAAAATAAATATTATGCGCGAAACGCAAAAAAATAAAATAAACGTCTTAGTAATGACGTAAGAAAAATATCAAGTTAATGACATAAATTGTGTAAGTAAGTAAGGTAAATAAGTAAGGTAAGTAGAGTTACAAATTAGAAAACTCTAAATAAAATAATACGGTAATTAAATACAATTAACAGTAATTAACGGTAATTAAATGTAATTAAAAGTACTTAAAGGTAAGTAAAAGTACTTAATTAAAAGTTATTAATTAACTTTAGTTAATTAAAATAGGAGAAGAAAAAGAAGTAAAAAAAAAGATTGAATAAATTTTCAAATTAGGATGACAATTGTCAAATGAGATGAGAAACTAAAAGGTGATGAGGTGAGAAAATAAACATCTTTTCAAATAAAAAGATTAAATAGTTATTAAGGCAACTAGAGTAAAGAAATTGCCTTAATTGGCTTAATATCTTTGATATGCCAGCGGCCTAGGGGTTTGTGATAAAAGTCTGTTAAATCATAAACTAGTGGTGAGATTTTATTTGTGATGTAACATTTAATAAATTTGGGTGCTAATTTAGCCGAAAAATGTTTATCAGCAGAACTTAAAGGATAATTCCGCTTCCAAACGATGTCACCAATATTAAATTCGATATATTGACGATGTTTATCGTAAAGCTTAGCATTAACTTCATGGGATTTATACATACGTTTTTGTACTTCTGAAAATACTGGAAGTAAATTACCTAAATGCTCTGCATAAATATCGCGAGGAGAAAATATATAATCTTCAATAGATTCGGTATCCGAATATATTGAACCACAAGTAACTAATTCACGGCCGAAGACGAGGTAAGAAGGAGTAAATTTTGTTGTTTCATTAACGGATGAGTTAATGGCAAATTGAATATGATTCAAATGTAAGTCCCAAGTACGATGGTCGTCATCAACAAAAGAAGCTATAGCTGTGATTATAGTTTTGTTGTAACGCTCAACAGGATTTACTTGAGGGCAGTAACGTGGAGTGTAATGTACATGAGGTATTTTATAAGTATTAAACAAGTCTTTAAGTTCAGCACTTATCATTTGCGGACCATTATCTAGAATTATGGTTTCTGGAATTCCATAATTCATAAAAACTAAATTTTCAAGAATATGTTTTATAATAGATGATGTTGCTCTTTTAATGGGGTAAATAAGGCAGTATTTAGAAAAACAGCAGGTAACCACTAATATGAATCTATTTAATTTACGTGATAAAGGTAAGGGACCAATAAAATCGATAGCGATTGTTTGAAAAGGACGAGAACAATTTTTGGGCTTGCCCATTAAACCGATAGTGTTTTGATTTTGGTGTTTGTAGGCTAAACAAGTATCACATTTAGAGATGAAAAATGCTACATCTTTGTACATACCAGGCCAATAATAATGAAGTTTAAGGCGATGGTAGGTTTTGAAAATACCGAAATGAGCTGCAGTAGGTAAATTATGATTTTCATAAATAATGGACTCTCGAAACTCTGATGGAATTACGAGTTTCCAGTTGAACTCAGAATTATATTCAGTAACAGCGCGACAATATTTAAATAATTTATTATTTTTAATGAGGTAATCTGGAGTAGAAGTTGGATTTATTTTACATTTGTCAAATATAGAGTTATACCAAGTGTCTTTAGATTGCTCAAATGACATATTAATAGCGTTAACATGAGCGATGCGAGATAATTGATCAGGTACTACATGTTCAGAGCCATGTTTATGTTTAATTTCAAAGTTAAACATAGAGAGACGGATGCACCAGCGTGCTAGTCTACCTGTAGGGTTATCAAGACGTAAGAACCATTGTAAAGCAGAATGATCCGTATAAATAGTAAACTGTTTTCCGTTGTCTAAATAACAACGCCAGTGTTCTAAAGCAGTTATCACACTAAGAAGCTCGCGCTCTGTAATTGAATAGTTGCGTTGAGGAGCAGTTAGGGTTTTACTCATGTAAGCTATAGGTTTTTCAACACCATCGAATTCTTGTGTGAGCATGGCACCAATGCCATATGCGGAAGCATCACAATGAACAGCGAATGGTTTTGTGAAATCGGGACAAGCTAATATAGGAGTACTAACTAAAGCCTGTTTAATTGAGATGAAGGCTTTATCAGCCTCAAGAGACCATTTGAAAGGAGGTGCTTTCTTTTTAGTAGAGGTAAGTTTAGTGAGAGGGGCAGTTAAAGTACTTAAATTAGGGATAAATCGTCGGTACCAGCTAGCGGTGCCAAGGAATCTTTTAACATCCTTAACAGATGTAGGAGTTTTAATATTTAGGATCGCTTGAACCTTAGTAGGGTCAGTTTGTAAACCGTCTTGATTTACTATATAGCCTAAATATTTAAGTTCATGTCTAAAGAAAGAACATTTAGGAAAGTTAACTGTAATGTTAGCTTGAGTAAGTTTTGTGATTAATTTAGTTAATAATTCAACGTGTTGTTCAAATGTAGGTGTAGCTATGACAATATCATCTAAATAACAAAAAATAGTGTTATCTAGCATAAGATCTGATAGTAGATTATCAAGAAATCTTTGTTGAGTAGCAGGTGCGTTAGTTAGACCGAAGGGCATTACTTTAAATTGGTACATGCCACGACCTGGAACATGGAAAGCCGTCTTTGGACGATCTTCTTTTCGTAAAGGAATCTCCCAAAATGCTTTCGCAATGTCAATTGACGATAAATATTTACAATTTTTTAAATTATCTAATATTACTGAAATTAAGGGTAATTTGTAAGCGTCTTTACGAGTGATGCTATTCAATTTTCGACTGTCTACACAGAAACGCCAGGTCCCATCCTTTTTAGGAGTAATGATAACGGGACTAAGCCATGGGCTTTCGCAAGGTTCGATAACATCTAGTTTAAGCATTTCATCGACCTCTGTTTTTAATGCCTTTTGTTTTTCTGGTGATAAACGGTAGCATCGTTGACGAATGGGAGCATGATCACCGGTATCAATGTGATGTTCGGCGAGGTGAGTTTTTCCTAATGGTTTAGTTTCAGTAGAAATTTGTTTAAATTTGTCTATTATTAAATTAGCTAAATCTTGCTGTGTATTTGTTAAGTTCTCAAATGCGTGAAGATTAGTAGAAGTAGAATGAACTAGGAAATTGTCATTTTCAGAAGTAAAGTGAGTATTAATGTTACGAAGTATATTAGGAGCTATGTTAAATGTTTTCCAGAAATCGATGCCAAGAATTAAAGGTTCATGAACATCTGGAATTACATGAGCAGTAATTATAGAAAATTTATTATTATAAATTACCGGAAGTGAAATTGTTCCGATAGATTTAATAGGTTGTCCGTTAGCTACGGTACCTAAAATACGTTGGTCTTGTCTCAATGAGAGACCAGACTTAAGTAAAAGTTTATGTGAGTCCTTACCAAGAATGGTAATTGAACTTCCACTATCTAATAATCCATTTAAAATGAGATTATTAATTTTAATATGTAAATAGGGACGTTGTGTGTCTTTGTTTTCAAAAAGAAGAGTGTTCACATTTGTACGAAGGAGAGTATTCACATTGTAAGAATTAAAAAAAAGTTTTATGTATTCAAGCCAATTATTCCAATCTTGTTTATCAAATTTATTAGAATTTTGTATGTGTTTAGGCTCCTTCGTAGTTAGTTTTTTGAATTCGATTTGTTACAGTTGGGACAATGAGGAAATGTAACGTTTTTTAAACCACATCTGTAACATACTTTTTGCGTATTAGTACATACGGCAAGAGAATGTGAATCAGTTCTGCACCTTGGGCAGGCGAAAGTAGGAAACTTTTGTGGAATTTGTTGTGTTTTAATAGCGTAGGTAGTTTTAGTAAAAGGATATTCAGGAATATATGGTTTTGTTTTCGAGGGTTGTTGGTACGAAGTTGATTGTTGTGGAAATGTAGTATTATAAATTGAAGAGTGAGAATTGACATGTAAAAGTTTTTCCGTGAATGTGCATGATTCAATTAAAGATTGTAGTGAATTTAAATCGTGTTGAGATATGCGTAAAGTATATTCTGGTCGTAAGTTTCGTAGTAATATTTCTATTTGTTCTGTCTCTGTAATTTTATTTTGTAATTTTGAGAATAATGATTGCATAGCTGATATATATAGTATAATCCTTTCATTTGGATTTTGTTTTCGGTTGTCGATTTGTTTTTTTAGTAAGTAATCATGATTTGTTATTTCAAAATCTTTTATTAATATGGTTCGTAAAGTTTTCCAGTCTTTAATATTGTCTTTTTTGCTCGAAACCACTCTAAAGCGTGACCTGATAGTAGGTCAAATATATGGGAAAACAATGTGCTTTCTGAAATATTACGTACAGAAGCGAATTCTTCTAAGTTTTGAATGAATTCTGACGGACAGCCGTTACCTTTAAATGTAAACCGTTTCAATTCGTTTGTATATTTATGTTCGCCTATTGTCAATAGTTTATTGGTTAATGTATCAAAATAGGAATGAGGTATTGAATTAAGAAGAGGAGTCGTGTTAACTGACTCTGTTGAATGGTAAACAGATTGTTGAGGTGTATCAATTAATGAGTGGTATCTAGTTTTAAGTTGTGTAAATTCATTAGAAAGTGAATTAAGTGATGTGAGTTGTTCAACACTCAAGTCTTCATTAATGTTGATTAGACATATTCTGTTATGAATATGAGAAATATATGGTGGAATTTTGTTGCTACGAATCGGGAATGTAAATAAACAAGATTCTAATATTTTCAGACATTTGGTAATGTCGGTGATATCTGTTGTGAAATCGTTTGGACTAAAGGTCGCAGGAAGCGGACAGTCGGGTGAAGTTAAAATATTATTTAACTGGTTACGAAGTTCTTCTGCTGTTTGAGTAGTAATTACTTGTTGGCCTCGTAGGCGCAATTCGAAAATTATTTCTGGTTTATTTAAATTGGTAATATCCATGGTGAAAAAATATTGTGTTTATTAAATAAAGGTTCGTATAGACTTGTGTCAAAAGTTCGATTAGATCATGGAAAAAGTAATTGAAAGTAAGAAAAAAAAAGTATTTGATATTTGTTCTATGTTGTGAAAATCTTTGTCCTTAGTAACCATAAATGTTATTTAATGTCAAATGACATATGTAAAGAAATACTAAAATTACATGAGTATGTATGATGTTTCCAAATAAATATACAGCGAAAATATTTTATTGAGGGATAAGCTAGTGGTAGCTTGTTTTAGAATTTTGTAAAAGATATGGGTATGATGTAAAAAAGTTAAACATAGGATTATAAATGAAAAGGAGAAATAATGCAGTCAATACAAAATTATTATTTTGAACTCTTCTTCAGATCGAAGTGAAGTGGTGTGATGTTGACGATGCTTGGCAACAGGATTGAGGCGAGGCGTTGGCTGTCAGTATGTCTGACGAGATGCAGCAGCAGTCGGTCCAACGGCAGACCAAGCAGCAACAAGTGTGGGCTATAGTAGTCGGCTCAGCAGCAAGCTCAGTAGCAAGCCAGCAGCGGCGAGTTCAGGTTTCTGCAGTTGGCTCAGTAGCTGGCTCAACAGCAGCAAATACAGGATATGGCAGTCAGTCCAGCAGCAGCCTGTGCAGGCTGTAGTGATCGGCCGGTAATAGGCTTGCTACGAGTGTAGGCTGTTGTAAGCGGCCCAGCAGTAGCGAATGCCAGTTATAGCAGTCGAAAATGGAAGGAGCACTTGTGATTATTGATTGTAATCTTGACTTTTATGTAAATATATTATTACTCACAGTTTCTGTATTTTTACGTCAGGCGCCAATGGAGCGTGAGCCCCATATAATAATAAAAGCAATCTTCAGGGTCGTTGATATTATTTTATTGGTAAACATAAGACCTAAAACAAAAATATATAAAGATTAGAAAACACACACTACACTATAAATTTAAAATTACTTCCGAAACAATCAATAATACTTACCCTGGAAGGGTCTGTAGTTTTATTAGTTATCTTATTTTAAAACAGCTTTGCATTTATGTTTACAATGTTAGAGGATAAGTGATTTATATAAACTGAGTCAAGAATGATATCAAAATGTAGAATCGAATGTGTATGAATACAATTTAAAATTTATGACAGGTGAAATAAGTATGTATGTGCCAGCGCACGCATAAATGGATCAAAGAGGATGAACGCGTCGCCGCGTTACAAACTCTATGGCAAAATTGGATATACGACTCACTTTGTTTTATTTTTAAATTTTCTAATTCTATAGCTATACAATCCTCTGACCTTGGGTCTCCAAAATGTTGGAAAAGAATAGCCTTAAGTTGGTCCCATGACGTCACATTTTGATGTTCACTGAGTAGAGTCGCTGCTCTACCTACAAGTCTACTAGTTACAGAATGATATATGTATAAATCTTGGGTAGTATTGCCCGCTATTCTATATGCTCTTATAACATAATCACACTTATTTAAAAATAAATTTAATAATTTTTCATCCCCGTCATATTTAGGGATTATGCACAATATTTCTTTAGGAATTATTTTAATTTGTTCCATTTTATTCAACACAATTATCTATATAATAACTAAATATGTATTTAATTAATCAATTTTGGGATTAATTAACACTTAATAACTATAATTAATCGATTTTCTGATTAATTAATACTTAAATATAATAATTAATCGATTTTAGATTAATTATACCCTACAAAATCAGATAATTTTGTCTATTTTGGATAGGGAAAATTGGAAATAACACGGACATATATGAAAAACAGGAGTGAAGAGGTTTACTCACGCACTGCTCAATGCCATGTCTTCCTTGAGTCTGTAACTGCTCTCGTTGTCACTTGTCACTTGCCACTTGCCACACACCGCACTTAAGTTATTTATTTGTTTTGTGGTTCGAGTCCGAAAACTGCAAAAAACCGACTGTAGTAGAAGTACTTCACCAATTTTGGGGCGAAAGTCACTCACTAAAACCGGCGGCAGGATTTCGGAATCCTACACAGGCTGCGCCAGTTAAGTTACGGAGCGTGAGCGGGAGCTTTTTAAAAACAAGCTTTAATAAAGTAGAGATGTTTATTCGTAGAGAGCAAATTACATTCTGTCTTAAAGACTAACTTAGAGCTAAGAACAATGTTCGGCCGTTGCCGCGTCAGCATCATGCGGTGGTCCGATAATGCGTAGGCGCAATAAGAGGAATGCATGCTAAATGTTTACAGTTGTTATGTCTACATGAGGGGCGCTATACATAACTAATTATCTCTATGCTATGGTTTAGGCACTCCTTATGCTAGTGCTATATAGCGTGATAACATCGTAGTACCTATTATAAACTATTCAAGTAAAAAATACTAAATTTCAACGTAATGATCAGACAGTCTACATCAAGTGCTAACTTTTTCAACAAACTGAAAGACTAAACTTCTTGTCTGTTATCTTTGAAACCTCATCTCGTAAACAAGTTACAAACATCCTTCGAAGTCGGAGCAACCACCTCCAATACACTTACAACGTAATTAAACAACGAAACTCAATATTGTATCAAACTTTATAACTCTAACTTGTTTTAATAACTGTTTTACTTTTCAGCCATTTAATAGTTCGAAGTTTCTAATTTATATTAAGTACTAGCTTTTGCCCGCGGCTTCGCCCGCGTAAATTTCCCACGGGAACAGTGCTTTTTCCCGGGATAAAAAGTAGCCTATGTGCTATTCCAGGTCATTATCTACCTCTGTTCCAAATTTCATCGAAATCCGTCCAGTAGATTTTGCGTGATTGAGTAACAAACATCCTCACAAACTCACAAATTCACAAACTCACAAACTCACATCCAAACTTTCGCATTTATAATATTAGTATGGATTTTGTAATTTTGTTCAAAGGATTGATTGATGTATTTTGTTGTGGGTGGAGGCACACTTTGGTTACTTTCATTCTCAAAAGTACCTAATGATTGTTCAGAAAGACAATTAACATTTAAAAGTATATTCATATTCATTTATTCACATCAATTTGTAAACGTACATGCACATCTTAAATCTACATATTTACAAATTTACCTTTGTAGGCGTTGTGAATATAGGGTACAGGAAAATCTACAACTTTTTTCAATAAATATAGTTCACAAAACAGTATTAAATAATTTAAATCATATTCCATGTCAATCCTAAAATGTAAATTATCTGTAATAAATTAATAATTATAGCAAAAAATAAAATAAAAAAACAAATATATGGGAATAGTTACAACGTCATTTAGTAAATTATTAATATCACAGTTTGTCAGTCCAATAGTCGTTTTGATTATAATAACTTTTAGCAATCATTAATTTTTTTAATTCATTGTCAAATTGTTTACCTTGAAGGGTTTTAATTGAATTTGGCAAATGGTTGTAGGCTTTTATTGCCATGTAATATGGACTACTTTTGTACAATGCGAGATGTGGGGTAGGTACCACCAAATCATTACCGCGGCGTGAGACGTAACGGCTAGGTTTGTCAGCATTTTTTTCAAAAAAGCGCGGGTGCTTCCGTACGAAGCGGCACAATTCATAAATATACATGCTAGTTACCGTAAGAATATTAAGTTTTTTAAACAGTTCGCGGCATGTTTCTCCCGGCTTAGTGAAAGTTATTATTCTTACGCAACGTTTCTGCATCACAAATACCGCCTGGACTTCGGCTGAGTTTCCCCAAAAGATCAACCCGTATCTTATCCAGGCAGCGGCATGACTGTGGTAAGTAGTGAGGGCGCATTCCATATTCGTACTTTTTCTAATTTGTCGTAATGCGTAGGAGAATTTACTTAACTTGCTAACAACTGATTCTACATGGTTTTTCCAGGTTAACGTTGAGTCCATTTTGATACCTAGGATTGAAAATGTATCTACCATTTCAATATTTTTATTATCATGAGATATATTTAAAGGTATTTCATTTCTTTGGTATGGCCGAAGATGCATTATTTTAGTTTTTTCGAAGTTCAGCTCCAGTCCTATATTGTCACAATGATTTGTTATCTTATACGTCAACTATTATCCAGATTTGAACTAACACTCAACAGTCATAGTAAAACAATTTTTAAACTAGTTTATTCACAACTACATGAATAACACTGTTGAAATTCAAATCTGATAGCTTGATACGCGAATTGGCTGTATAGACATTTTCCCTAATATCCACGGGTCCCTTATCATTCCCATCTCCCCTCTGTAATTCTTCCCTGAAAACTGATAGGCACGGCACAGTATGTAATTCAAATGTCAGTCATCCTGACACATACGATGTGTCAGACCACAGATAAACATCTAACTAGACGTCAACTTGACGTATTCCAGTGTATAGAAACTAATTATAGGGTTTAAGAAAAAGTCCGCCTTATTACCCCAGATCACAATACTCAATTTTTCGCGAAGTCATTTACTGTACAAGCCGCCCGTCTTTGGAATGCGCTACCATACTCCATCCGGTGTGCACAAACCCTAAGCAGCTTTAAATCTCAGGTTAAGTCGTATTACTTATCTCTATGATTATTTCTTCTTTGTCTTGCTATCTCCTTCTTTTTCTATCTTTTGTTTACGTGTACGTTGTTCGCATAATTCCCTTTTGTGTAATGTATATATATATATATATATTATATGTATATATGTAGGTTTATTGAACTATAGTATTGTATGTAGGTTTATGATAAGTTAAATGTATTTATATATAAAATCAGTCTATTTTACTATTTTTCTCCTTAACCCACAACATAAATTTCGTCTTCAGCAATTTCTCAATTGGTTGCCTGGAAGAAATTGCTGTCAGCGATAAGGCCGCCTTTTGCGCATCTTCCTTTCTTTTTTTTTTTTAGTTGTAAGTTACTTTATGTATCTTAAATGTAATTTCTTGTGTGTGAATAAAGAATTGTTGTATTGTATTGTATTGTATTTAAGACTGCTCAACTATCGAATCTATATCTTCTTTTATTATACTAGCTGCATCCTGGGGCTTCGCTCTCGTTGGAATTTAGCTATGAATGTGGCATATGTGCTTTTCGAGGTTATATTCTAACTACTAAATTTCATCTAAATCAGTCCAGTAGTTTTGTGGTGAAAGAGTACCGGATGTCTATCCATAAAAACATCCATTCGATTGTCTGTGAAAGACCAGTCAAGACATACGTTCACAATTGTTGTGTCAACAATCTTTATTAGGATTTTAGAATCAAAAAGATATGTAGAACACTGTATACCTAAGTATAAGTAATTTATGTTCTGTTATCTGTCATTGTACCTTTTAAAATAAAATAAGACGCACTTAGGCGGTTTAGAATAATCCACCCTAGTTGATACACCTATATTCTCGTTTTCACATCGCTAGGTCCGAGCATAAAAGTATTTCGGTATATGGATTCTGTCTGTATGCATATCTGTGAATAGGAAGCTCACGAACCCTCGTCTGTGAGGGGATGACACGAGTTGTGACAAACGAAATAAACAGGTTAAATGTTTTTAAATTTATTATGTCATCATCAAATATTCGTTTAAATATTAAACATTGTGCTACGACCACTTGTATTATAAATAAGCCTTGGTTTCTCTCAAAAGTAGCTAAAACTGGACAACAGTGCAAGGAATAAAAAAATGGAGTTTACATACATGTACAATAGCGGCCATTAAAATACTTAATACAAGATTAAGTTCAATTTAATGTAGAATAGTCTAAAGTACTATTACATTTCTAATTTTTTATTTCACTAATTAATTGTAAAGAAACAATTCCGCCACAATCACAATATGGCCTCGTCAAAATCTAAACAGCCAAAATATCCTCAAATAGCTTCGTCATAATCGGTAGATTAAGTTCAGACCTAGAATATAACTAGAAACTTAGTAATTACGTCACTTAATCTACGCCTAGTACTAAGAAATCCCGTTAGCTAGATGGACGTCTGTCTGTCTGTGTAGCCAACGTCAGCTGAGCCACAGAATTACTGATCTTTTCATTTCACTATCTGTATTATTGCGTACATCTGTCATGGAACGTATACATTGTCTGACACGATACGGTTTTTATCCCAGTGTTTCGAAGTTTTGGTCACGGGAATTTTGGAATAGCTAGAATCAATCGTTACGTCGCAAAATGTCCCTTCCGTAAAATGTCCCTTTCGCAAAATGGCCCTTTCTCAAAATGTCCGTTGCGCAAGATGGCCCTTTCGCAAAATGGCCCTTTTGCCACGAAAGGCACAATTTGCGAAAGGGCCGTTTTGCGATCAGGGGACATTTTGCGAAAGGGACATTTTGCGACGTAACGGAATCAATCTGGGCCATATTATTTGGCATTCAAATAAATAATAAAGATAAGTAATACAAAAACATTTTGCCTGTAATATTAATAGTTTCACAGTTTTGCGCCTTGATACAAACTCTCCAGCGTCAGTATTGACTGAAGTTTAGCCATGTGAGGTCGTAAAGTCAACTGCATATAACTTATAGGTAAAATTTCATTGCGCCAACTCACGCGCACACAGTTTTAAACAGGCTAATTGACGAACAACTCTACATGGACCTTTATACGGCCATAATACAAAACTACAATGAATTTAACGTGCTGTTGATAGTACGAATCATATAATTAGAAAAAAATCGAAGTTAAATTTAACTACTAAATTACACACAGAAAATTATAAAAATCTGATAATCGTGCAGCAAAAAAACGGTACAATCTTTGATTATATAGACAATGGAAACAGATGCCCGTAGAAGCTTTTATGCTATCAAGTCGTTTTGATTTACGACGTGTATTTACGAGTAGCAGTGGTATATTACGCATCATTATTGTGTAACCCTGATAGTGGGTTGTAGAGAGGCCGGTGTGTACTTGGTAGGAAACAGTATTTGTTTTATGCTGCTTGAGCATTCTAGCGAGCGTTCTAGCAAGCGTTCTAGCCAATATTCTAGCAAATCGACAGAACATAGGGAGGCTAACGAGCCAGATATTGTGTCCGAATCGTCAGTTACTCACGAGCAAGCGGGTCAAACGGGAGTTTGATTTATTCATAGCTGATAGAGACTGTAGACTCAAGTATCTGACAAAAAATTATTCTATAAAATTTCTTGTCAGATTGTTTGCACAGCCTCTGGCCTTTGTTTTTAATATTTTTCGTACCGGTTGACTGGAAGAGATCCCTTCATGGGATAAGTCCGCCGTTGACATTTTCTGTTTTCATGTGAATTGTAATTTATGTTATTTTGTGCAATAAAGTTATTACAAACAAACAAAATTCTTTCTTGACAGACAGATGAAGTGATCTAATAAGGGTTGCGATTTTTTCCTTTTGAGGTATAACCTAACTCTGAAATTGATTTCGATTAATTAATACATGTGCGTGTAGCCTTATCTTAACAAGATTGGTTATTAGATGAGGGTTAAAATAACCCGTTCAAAATCTGAGTAGTTCGATATAATTGTCACTTACCCGGGAATACCCGAACTTTTAATAGCGCTAACAGTTTAATTACTCGCTTCATTACAGTTTGAAGTTAACCTTTAACTATGGTTAGGGTTGCTACCAAGTTTTCGAATAAAACTGAATTTTTACATAAACGTTGTAGGTGTAAACAACACTTTTAGGTATAGATATGATACGACCAGTCCGTTTGGGTGTATGTAGCAAACTTTATTGCAATTACTGAATTAATAAAAGAGCCGCTTGGTAAAATGTACGAATATAGCTCGTACAAACGTCTTAATTGACTGAGATCAATACGTAGTATAAAATGAAGTAGCTTTCTTTGTCTGTGCGTTTAGATCTTTAAACTATGCAACTGATTTTAATGCGGTTTTTATTAGATCTTTTAAACTAAGCAACTGATTTTGATGTGGTTTTCATCATTTAGATATAATTTCTTCTTGGTTTACAGGATAAGGCCGCCTATTGTACATATTTTACCTATTATAAGTCTCAATTTGTATCCTTTACGTGTTTTTGGTGCAATAAAGCATTTTTACACGACTGACCAAAAAAGGAGTGTTATGTTTTCAAGGTTCATGTATGTATGTATGTAATTTCTTTATTCCACCGTAAGTCCTGAACGGCTTAACACATTTTGATGTGAGAGGTATTTTTAGATTCCTTGCATTAGCCCGAATGACATAGGCTATGTGAGTTGTCAGTCGTGTTTTTTATTTTTTAATAATTAGCTTGTTACTTACTTACTTATAACACATACCCAAAGCGGGAGCAGGTCACTTCGTTTGTATGTTTAAAAAAACCAAGTCGCCATGCTACATTTCTTGACAAAGACTTTGGTTTTGGAAACCCCTCGCCTTAAATAATTTATATGTAATTATGTATTATGCAATAACACGAAATATTTATTTATGAGATGACAGTCATGTTTTTTAAGCAATTTTTTTATTAATTTATACAATAAAGACTCTTCAGCTTTATAATATTTGTATAAAATAAATTAACTTTATACAAATTATTCTGGTGACCCTACGACTGGCGAACTGCAGTTCTCACCAGTTTGAATTAATCCCAAGCCTGACGCAGCAACTTTCTCGACTAGTAAGCGATTAACCCGAAAGTAAAGTAAATATTATTATCATGTACCTACTTACTTTTATGTAATTAATAAAAAATCAATGAAATCCCTATAATTGCGAAAGTGAGTTTGTTTGTTTGTTACTTCTTCACGCTTTACCAAACCAATCTTTCTGAAATTTCGCATAGGTACACATAGTTAGAAGTACTGAGAAGGACACCCTATACCTTCCATCCCGGAAAAAACACTGTTCCCGTGGGAAAGTCACGCGGGCGAAGCCGCGGGCGAAAGCTAGTAAAATATAAAATAAGTACTCTAATAATTTGGTATGTACATAAAGCAACGTAGAACAGCTGATAATTTCGTAAGCATCAGATGAGATTGCGAGGGTGGTTTTATAGAGGGTGACTGGATCGGCGCGTGCCTTTGCAAATATTAACCTAATTTCCGTGGAATTCTGACAAGTTCTGACATTTCAAATCAAACTGACATAAAACGTTTCGATTTCTTAAATTTTGGCCAGTGAAAAAATAAGTTTAAGTTTTCATGACAACAAAATTGCGGCAAGTGCACTAAAATGATAAAAAAAAAATTTTTTTCACAAAAAAATGAACCGACTTCCATTGTAAAACTTAAAATCATGAAGATTAATCAAAAAGAAAAATGTATTGACATGCTACCTACTGAATGAGGTGAAGTCGGTGCCAAATTAAAAATTAAATCATCTATATTAACATTAGAATCATGTATAATTAAAATGCCTAATATCCTTACTCCTTGCACTTGGCACCGACTTCACCTCATTCAGTAGGTAGTATGTCAATACATTTTTCTTTTTGATTAATCTGCCTATTAAGTTATTTCATGATTTTAAGTTTTACAATGGAAGTCGGTTCATTTTTTTGTGAATTTTTTTTTTTTAAAGTTACATTATGTTTTTCATTTTATTTCAACTTGATTCAAAATTACTTAAATTCAACAAAAATCGTTACCAAACAACATCATAACCCCTCTTCTTTATCCATTTACAATTATGAAAAATATGGTACAGACTGAAGATTCAGTTATAACTATGAAATTATAGCAACTGCAATACTGCATCATACATATCTAAACTCCATTTATTCTTACCAGTTCTATCATGTAAACAATCTTCACAGTACTTTTTGTTGAATTTTGTTGAAAATAAATCAAATATTAGTTAAAACCTAAACAAAACATTCTAAAGTAAAACATTTATTAACCACGAAAGTAATTTCCTAAAACGTCTATTTTAATTTATATTGTTGTAAAATCATAAAAAGACATGGTAAGATCACAGATTACTAAAACCTTTTAACTACTTTGTGGTAAGATTGTTTACATGATAGGACTTGTAAGAATAAATGGAGATTAACTAATCTCCATTTATTCTTACTAGTATAACATAATAACTATGTTAGAAACCTAGGGTTAAGGTTACATAAACATCGTGCGATCCATGGCCCTCTATGGTGCCCCTGTTTGGGCAGAGGCCCTATCGAATCAAAATATCGCCCTCTTGCGTCGTCCGCAGAGGCTGATGGCGACTAGGGCCATCAGAGGTTATCGCACGATCTCCTGTGAGGCAGCGTGCGTGCTGGCCGGCAGCATACCCTGGGATCTGGAAGCCAGGACCCTCGCGTCTTTGTTCACATGGCGCGAGGAGGTACTGTCCCAGGGTGACCGGCTGGCTCCGAGAGAGATCGCAGGACGCCGCAACGAGTTGTGTCAGCGCGCCATAGAGGAGTGGAGCCTGAGGCTGGAGCAGCCCACTGCTGGGCGTAGGACCGTCGAAGCGGTCCGTCCAGTATTGGGCCAATGGTTGGCGAGGCAGCACGGCCTACTGACATTCCGCCTGACGCAGATACTCACTGGGCATGGTTGCTTCGGGGGGTATCTGTGTCGAGTAGCGGGTCGGGAGCCGTCTGCCGTTTGCCACCATTGCGACGGATGCCTGGACGAGGACGCCCAGCATACACTACAAGTCTGCCCAGCCTGGGCGGAGGACCGCGCAGAGTTGTGCGCGGTCGTGGGGAACGACCTCTCACTGTCGACTGTCGTACAATGTATGGTCGACAGTGAGACGTCGTGGACAGTAGTGCAGGCCTTTGCGGAGAGCGTCATGCTCCGCAAAGAGGCGGCGGAGAGGGTGCGCGAGGATACCACAGACCTCGACATCCGCCGCCGGCGCCCGGGGCGCAGAAGGCGGGCTTACGGCCTGCTCCAGCTGCTCCCACAATAACGGCCGGTCGGACGGCGGAAACGGGATTCCGTCATCCGGCTCAACGGCCCCGGGTAGAAAGGCGCGCCCGTGTCAAGCGTGCCTTTCCCCTAGCGGGAAAACGTGTAGGCTGACGGGCCATCCCGCTGGCCGCTCCGACCTTCTCGATGGAGAGGTGTTCGTGTGAGCGAGCCGTGCCGAGGCCGCCGTGGTAGCGGCCGCCGCGCTGGGGCTGTGGAGCGAGAATAGCACATGGTCCCGGCACAAATGCGGTAGGCGTTGACACCGTGTGGTTTTAGTGGGTTCGACTCCCACATACCTGTCCGGCCTCCCGTGGCTGGATGGACGAGACGAGGGTCTTTCCACACGTAAAAAAAAAAAAAAAAAAAAAAGGTTACATAAACATAAAGTTATCAAATCATATAAACATAATAATATTCAATCCGCAGACGCATCGAGTGCAAAACATATAATCCTGCTTATATTATAAATGCGAAAGTTTGTATGTTTTGTTGCTCAATCATACTGAATCTAATCTAGATTTTGATGAAATTTGGTATTTGAGTGAGAAGATACTGGGAATAGCACAAAGAGTACTTTTCTTCCCGAAATTCCCATGGGAGCGAAGTCCCGGGGCGCAACTCGTATGAATGAGAGAATGCGCTGACTGATTGTCATTCTAACGCAGAAGTAAAATCGCTAAAAGTACCTACCTAGTAACTTTATATTTTGCAGACAAGCTTCTTATATAGTACTAGCTTTCGCCCGCGGCTTCGCTCGCGTGAATTTCCCACGGGAACAGTGCTTTTTCCCGGGATGAAAGGTACCCTATGTCCTTCTCCGTACTTCCAGCTATGTGTATGCGAAATTTCAGGAAGATTGGTTTAGTAGATAAAGCGTGAAGAGGTAACAAACAAACAAACGAACAAACAAACTCACTTTCGCATTTATAATATTATATATCCTAATATCCTAATATATCCTAATATCCTAACTAATATTATAAATGCGAAAGTGAGTTTGTTTGTTTGTTGGTTTGTTTGTACGGATGTTAGGCGATAAGACTGTTTCATGAGTTTCTTTCGGCATTTCTTCTCAGCAGTGGTCGTTCCGAAATGCTAGTAGTTTGTAGCTTTGTGACATAATGTACTATGATTAAATAATTAGTTTTTGACGTGAAAAAGAGCCTACTTTGAAGGCCAAGTTTCAATAAAGAATTTTTGATTTAATTTGATTTGAAGGGGTGAAAAAAAGGCAAACGAAGCGAACGAAGCCTCCGGCAAAAGCTAGTGTTTAAGAAGATATGCCGTTATGTCAACAAATTGATAAAATGAATTTACATAATAAATCAATAATGACAACAAGATTGCATACTTTACATAATATACAAGAAAATTAACCTATTTAGCATAAAATTGCCAACAAATTAATAAGTAAGTAAGTACTTAATATTAGCTTCCATGCTGGTCTGGGAGCGAAGAAAAACATAGAATGTGCCAGCTGGCACGCTGGCTTCTCTTCCCGCGCAGATTGTAAAAGTCAATCAAGGGAAAGGGCTTTAAACTGATGATTCCTCCACTCATAGGCGATGGGCTAGCAACCTGTCACTATACCATGTCTCCATACCATCAGAGAGCCCACTATTCAGCAAAGCGTGGCCTTCGAGTCTCACGACTCTTGGCTCTGTTTACCCCATAAGGAATAAAGACGTGATTCTATGTATGTATGTACTTAATATTAGCTACGCATCGAGGAGCCACTTCCTTGAACATTTCGTGAACCATCTACTTCCTGGTTCAACTCTACCCACAGACTCTAACCGTGTATTCGTGTAACTAATTCAGAATTAAAACTCATCAGTACTCGTAGATTTTATTTAAAAGGAGCAGTAAACGTACAAACATTCAACTAAACATTAGCATCCTTCTAATATATAAATGCTAAAGTTTGGATGCGAGTTTGTGAGGATGTTTGTTACTCAATCACGCAAATTCTATTGATCGGATTTCGATGAAATTTGGTACACGGGTAGAAAAATACCGGGAATAACATATATGTATGGTATTATATTATCTATGGAATGGACACTATGGTATAGATGCCTGGTATTATATAATCTGTGGTATGGATCACAAAAATTTGTTTGGGTTGGCTTTGTTTTTTTTTTTTATTAAATATGGGTTTGCTCTTGACCACAATCTTGCCCGAGGACAGAGATGAGTTCTACGGTGTAGCGAGCTTACCCAGAAGCAGCTTACCCTTGTTTATTTATTTTAAGGGTCAGAAAGCTTGAATAAGAAAGTTAGATTTCACCCCCGACCCCCCTGTAAGCTACAAGGGCGCCCCCTCATAGAAACTAAATAGTAAAAATTAGCTCCATCTATCTCATAATCTGCAAACCATCAAACAAACTGTTTTTTTATTTCAACCTTTTTCAACAAATTTGTTCATGAAATACTTATTTAAAAAAAAAATCCAAATTAATGAATGCAAAATTAAGGAAAAGTAAACAAAAAATGTGTTTTAGTCAGTGTTTTCGTAAAGCTACTTACGTAATAAGTAATTCATGTATAGTACGTTGAAATATGTAATGTAACATTTCGACAACAATGTCATATTAGCGTTTGGCCAAGTGTTAAGTTTATGAAATTAAATTCGAAGAGTGCTAGGTTCGAGTCCTTGCTGTTATTTGGGAATTCGGTTTTCTTTTTTAAACATAATTTTATGGTGAAAGTGAGTTTGTTTTTTTGTTACCTCTTCACGTTTTATGTACCTACTGAACCAATCTTTCTAAAATTTCAAATACACATACCTAGTTAGAAGGACGGAGAAGGACATACCTTTCATCCCGGGAAAAAGCACTGTTCCCGAGGAAAATTCACGCGGGCGAAGCCGCGGGCAAAAACTAGTGTTATAATATAACATGGGAAATTTCACATGTATTTCGAACAAGTTGTTAGAATAATGGTTACGTACGTACAGACGAAATACGTCAAAACGAGAAAGACTGTTCAAATCTCCTCTGTGATATTTTTTTTTGATTTTTTTAAATTCTAATACATTATTTTATATTTTTTTTTTTTCACTAGCTGCGCCCCTGGGCTTATTTGGGCTATATATATATGGGCTTACCCTATTTGCTATTCCCGGTATTTTTCTACCCGTATACCAAATTTCATCGAAATCCGTCCTGTAGATTTTGCGTGATTGAGTAACAAACATCCTCACAAACTCATATCCAAACTTTCGCATTTATAATATTAGTAGGATACAACATAAGAAGAAAAAATATACACAGTCTGTCAAGAAATAAATTTAGTAGTGTCGTGGGTAAAAAGTGAACCAACATTATCCGATACATAAACGGTACAAATTAGAAAAAGAGGCGCCCTCTTGTCTGTCGGCTTTCTTATCGGAGTATAATTAGAACTTCAGAGAAAAATTCGCAGGTTCGATCCCCAGTACATTTTTTTTACTTCATTTTTTATTTGGTAATTATTTTGTATTAATAATTTTTTGACCATTAATGAGTGTATTAAAAATGTATTTGTTCAAGAATAAGCATTTTTCGTGATTCACGTCGCTCTCATGTCGCAAAGCAGCATCGTGCTGTTTTGACGACTTTTTAAGAGCGCCATCTAGTTCTTGATTTGTATAACAACCTCCATGTTGTTATATTTTACGTAAGTAAATTTGCGGAGCAATTTGACATGCGTCTGGCTTGTCTAAATGCCACCGGCAGTCTGAGGACAGAGAGGTAAGACGAGTTGCCATATGAACGACAAGGAAGGTATGATGTTTCCATTAAAAATTGCGTTGGACCTAGGTGAATAATGTTATAATTTAAGATTGTGTAGTAATAAATAACTTGTTTTAAAAAAATCTTTAATTAAAAATTCAGTTATCATATGAACTAAATAAATGTTGAATAAAATATTCAAAATATCATCGTATTACTGAGTTTTTTGGTAATTTAGGTACAATGTTTAGGATTATTTTTTATCGAGCAAACTTAGTCAAATCACGTTTTCGGTTCTTGTAGTGTGTTGCTAATTTCCTAATCTATTATTAGCAAAAATTTCAGAACTGTACAGTAAGTGCAAGCAAAGTAATTTGGTAGGCAAAACGCGAAATTCTGTCCCTTAAGGTAGACTTCGGAGCAATGCGGCTTGCGGCCTGTGGCCTGCGTGCGTATTGCCATAATGTGTACCATCACAGACAGGGAGTGCTCGTGCTCTGTGATCGCACGCAATATGCTCTCGTTCTTATAGAGCATACTGCTTACCAGTACAGAGCAACTCTGTAATATAATACAGTTTGCTCTAATTTATAAGAGCGAACTATATACGAGCACAGACAATTTTGGCTGCAGTGGTATGTAGAATGGCATGCTTCGTTATGAGCAACATACATGCGAGTGCAGAGCAGACTCATTCTGTCTCTTTCGCACCAAGGATAGTTTGATACATTCTTTACATTCTTTGCATTCTTCGCACTCTGGCAGTGGCCTTGGCCTAATAAATACTTTCAATTAAAAAAAAAAAGTTCTTGTTTTATTTTACATTTTTAATCTTTTAGCCGTTTTAGCGTGATTGAGTAACACACTTCCAAACTCATAAACATCCACACCTGCACATCTACCACTCTTTATATATTTATTATTAATCCATACTCTCTCAACCTAAAGACGTCCACTGCTGAACAAAGGCCTCCCCCAAGGATTTTATCCATGGGGGGGGTTTTGCCGTAATCGCCACGCTTGGCAGGCGATTACGGCAAAATAAATCCATCCATTCATACGATTATTAATCCATACAAATATATAAAATGTCTGTTTGTAATATGGAAATAACCGTTTTTTACTACATGCGTATAATTATATATACGATACATACACCAAATAACCATTTTTTTAAAATTTTATCTGTCTGTTTGTTCCGGCTAATCTCCGGAATGGCTGGACCGATTTTGACGGGACTTTTTTTGGTTGGTAGCTAATGTAATAAGGAGTAACTTAGGCTACTTTATTAGGGTTCCGCAGTCTAATAAAGGAACTTTTTTTGTTAAATTCACGCGGATGAAGTCGCGGGTACAGCTAGTAATATTATAAAGAGAAAAGGTTTGTTTGTTTGTAATGAATAGGGCCCGAAATTACTAGACCGATTTTGTAATTCTTTCACTGTTGGGTAGCTACACTATCCCTGAGTGACATAGGTTATGTATGTACTACGGGCGGAGCCGGGGCAGGCTTGCTAGTTTATAATATTAGTGGGATCGTTACTGTTGGAAAAAACCTATATACGATAATTTAGCCAAAATTAGATTATGATTATGTTAATGTAGCTACTTAGCATAACACGTTCGCATTTTGTGTTATAAATATGCGAAAACTTTATACTTTTATACAGACTGTTCTGTATTCGTACGTAGTTTGCTTTAGAATATTTCTTATTATAATGAGCACAATGTAGTAGAGTACAGACTATGGGTGTCTGTACTGGTACACAGAATGGCATATATGCATGCGAACAAACTGTATACTTATACAGACTGCTCTGTGTACGTACGCAGTTTGCTCATGAATATTTGTTATTTTAATGAGCACAAAGTGATCGAGCACAGAGTATGGGTGTCTGTACTGGTATACAGTTTGGCAATACGCGGCCTGCGTCATGCGTCACTCGCGGCTCATGCGGCCGTGCGGCTGCACTTTATATTAGAGAAGTGTATGAAACCCTTTCCGAGCGATGCGCTTACCGTCGCATGCGGCCGTGACGCATCGCTCGGAAAGGGTTGACGCATGACGCAGGCCGCAGGCCGCAAGCCGCATTGCTCCGAAGTCTACCTTTATTTAATATTTATTGCACAAATACAAAGTAAGGCACAATAGATGGACAGCATTATCTAACAGTCGACCTTTGGGGTAAGCAGAGAACT